>QNTS01016418.1:0-10311 GCA_003317085.1 Hucho hucho
AGCAGCAATAGCAGTAGTAGCAGCAGCAGCAATAGCAGTAGTAGTAGCAGCAGTAGCAGCAGCAGCAATAGCAGTAGTAGTAGTAGCAGCAATAGCAGTAGTAGTAGTAGCAGTGATAGCAGTAGTAGTAGTAGCAGCAATAGCAGTAGTAGTAGCAGCAGCAATAGCAGTAGTAGTAGTAGTAGCAGTAATTGCAGTAGTGGTAGTAGCAGCAGCAATAGTAGTAGTAGTAGCAGCAGCAATAGCAGTAGTAGTAGCAGCAGCAATAGCAGTAGTAGTAGCAGCAGCAATAGCAGTAGTAGTAGGAGCAACAGCAATAGCAGTATTAGAGGTAGCACCTGATCTGCCCTACAATTACTGTACAACCTGGACCCTGGGTAGGGTACTTGGAGAGGGTATTCTCTCTCTTTCTCTCTATTTCATTATAACCTGAATATACAAAAGTTTCCAGTCGGAGTAACACTCCAATCTGTACGGTAGCGTGTTCGTGCATGAGTGAGTGTGACACTTTGCAAGCGTCTTCACTGACTTTTTCAGCCTGTCTAATGCTTTGAAAGGCTGGTCATGTACGCCATCTACCCAGATACACTGGACCCACTCCAATTCACATTCCTCCTCGATAGATCCACAGACGATGCAATCTCTATTGCACTCCACTCTGCCCTTTCCCACCTAGACAAGAGGAACATCTATGTGAGAATGCTGTTCATTGACTACATCTCAGCGTTCAACACCATTGTGCCCTCCGAGCTCATCACTAAGCTAAGGACCCTGGGACTGAACACCTACCTCTGCAACTCGATCCTGGACTTCCTGACAGGCCGCCCCCAGGTGGTGAGGGTAGGCAGCAACACATCTGCCACGCTGACCCTCAACACGGGGTCCCCTCAGGGGTGCGTGCTTGTCAAGAGCTTCAAGTTCATCGGTGTCCACATCACTAAGGGGGGGGGGGGGATAGAGTTATGGAGAGCGAGTGAAAAGGAGAATGAAAGAGAGGAAAGAGAGAGAAGGAAAAAAGCTGGAAGTATAGACTCTCTCTGTCAGTGTCAAATCACCAGGGATGTATCAGAGAGGAGAGCCTGGGAACTAGACCTTGCTGTACTGTGTCTGCCTTGCTGTAGAAACCTGCTGTTAGCAGGCTGTAATGCACAGTGAACGTAGTCTTCCATACTGCGGCTGAAGGGCCATTGAGACACTCATTAGGCTGTTTGCCCACTGATTGATTTCGCTACTCGTTATTAGAAAAGCTGTTTGAAATTCAGCTCCATAACAGATAATTGACTGTAGTGAAGCGGTGGAGTGTGTTGATGGTTCACTCATAGTGGTCCAGAGTTGTCTCCAAAATGTTGTCTGGATGCCATAAAACTCACCGGCCTTAATGTACTGTACAATAATACAGTATCCTTGATTGTTTCTGTCCGTTTATAAAAGACAAACCTAAACATCTAGATAGTGAGGTTTTTATATTAACATATTGCAGTACAGTCTAAAAGTGTCCTCCTACCCAGACAACAAGAACTCTAGGGGGGGGGGACTATTAGAGTACTTCGAGCAAGAAGACTGGGGATTGAAGCAACCCTGTTATTGCTAACCAAGCGTGGCTTAGCGTGACTTCAACTTCTCTGCTGAACTGGAAGGCTGAGTCTCTGGCTCTCTAGGAACTGCTGAGCTCCAGATCAGATCAGACTTAAGCCTACTTCTATCACGTACTGCCTGGGACTGCCTGGCACTGCCTGGCGCTGCCCGGCACTGCCTGGGACTGCCTGGTACAGACAACCACAGGCAACAGCTAGGATGGCATGACGAGATTTACTTTAACTTGACTTTTAATGCATGCTGCTATTATGTTACTCTATAGCTATTTGATATCAGTGAAATGCAGGCAATTATTTTAGCTGTTGTGTTATGGACACCAATGTATTGATGTAAGCATTGGGGAAACTATTTGAGAGATGCTGTTGCAGATTCAAACTGGAATGAAACATGTTGAGCTTCGCTGTCTGGGGACATGTTGTTTGGACTTGCTGTCTGAGGATTTCACTTGCAAATTTCTACTTACCACCATACCAGTATAGACCCAGAAAACTTTATTTTTAAGATTTGCCACAATAATAAGGTCTCTTCCTGAGTAAGTGATGGATGGATAGATGGATAGATAAACTATTTCTCCAGCAAGAATTTTGCTAGGACTGTCTTGGAGTGGGGAGGGCAAAACTGAAAACTGTCTGAAAAGGTTTGAAACTCTTTTTGTTATTGGTAACACTTTTACAGTATTTACAGTGTTTCATCAGCTATTGTACAATATAATTTATACAACGGGTGGGTCTGATCCTGAATGCTGATTGGTTAAAAGTGCATTCCAGCCATTGTCTATTCCACAAGTTACCACCGGCTAAATCTATGACGTTAAAATACCTATTTACTCTGTTCCATCTGACTGAGCAATCCACTGTTTCATCAGTTATAAACTTGATCTCTCTATATAAAGCATCTAGACATTGTCTCACATTTCTTTTAGACTAACGTTTAGTTTTCAGCAGCTGAGATTTGTATAAACCTTGCTGTCAGTTTCTCTGACATCTGTCCCATAGTAATGAACATGACGGGGTCGGGAGTCAGGCAGCGTTTCTCAGCCAGTAGAAATCATGAATCAGCTGGCATCCTTTTTATGGATATATACAAAGAAATGTCAATTGAAAATAGGTCAAATGAAACAAAGTACAGCTAGTTAGCAGTCTTTCCAGCTTCAGTTTGAAGTTATTGTGTTCGCTGTGTTGTTGGCTAGCTCCTCTGAACAACAGTGTCCTGACGAGAGAGCACATTTTCTATGCCAGGTGAAATCACGCCTCATTAGCTCATTGTTATGGATGTATCCAAATAAATGTCACTAGAAAACACCTTAAACAAATGCAAATGCAGCTACTGTTGTTATTCTGGCTGCACTGTTTGACGTGACTGTAAGTTAGCCGTAGTTGGCTAGCTTGCAAGCAGGGGATAAGAACGTTGCCAGCCAGTATGGCAATGGAACATTTAGAATGAACGACTGGGTCGTGTCCAAAGATACAGAACAAAAAGACTGAACGACTGGGTCGTGTCCATTGATACAGAACAAAAAGACTGAACGACTGGGTCGTGTCTCTGGCAACCGAACCAATAGGACGAACGACCAGCTGGCTTGGGTAACAATCCTATATTTGTTTTCGGGACTATATATTGTGAAAGGATTAAATAGTATGAATAAATTCATAAAAATGTAGTTTTAAATGAAAGTAAGTCAATCATTATTTGAATATGTTGGTAACCCGTTGTGTAAAAGTGATAATGCCCTCGAAGCCCGGTGTTTTGGAGGATATATTGGCCTTCGTTTCGGGCCTAACAACACCGTGCCAATATATCCTCCAAACTCCGGGCTTCTCGGGTGTAATATCTTAACTAAAACACAAGAAAAAAAAATCACTTTGACTGCACTAGGCATTTTAAGAGCTAGTTCTACAGTCATATCGCCCATCCATATCACAAGTGCACCTTGTAGAGTACTCGGCTGCATATAAAAAAATAACAGAATATATATTTACTGTGAACTGTATCCAGTGAATGTGCTGGGGGAGGTTGCCAGCACTTTCTCACATTATTTTAAGGCTCGTGGATCTGCTAAACGGTCTGCTGTGGAGTGTGATGGGCGGAACCACGGACATTTACAGATGGTCTCGCCTCATAACCCGCTCCATGGGAGGGATCACCTGCAATACAGTGAGGATACACACACACACACACACACACACACAGCAGCAATTCTCAGTGCTAAACTACAACACATGCAACTCTATAATTTCCCCTCCACTGCTAGCAACAAGCACACTATAATTCCCCCTTCTACTGTTGGCAACAAACCCACTATTTCATCACTCACTATCTCTCACTTTCTTCCTCTTTTTGTCTTTATTTTTCTGACCAGTTATAGGTATGGGTTGGCGGCAGGTATCATTCCTAGATATGTAACATGGATAATGTATCTTGGTTTGATTGGGTAGGGCAGAATATATTCTCTCTCTCTCTCTCTCTCTCTCTCTCTCTCTCTCTCTCAAATTGAAAGGGACTTTATTGCCATGGAAAACATTTCAAATCAAGTTTTATTGGTCAGATACATATATTTAGCAGATGTTATTGCGGGTGTAGCGAAATGCTTGTTAACATTGCCCAAGCAAGTGCAATAGATAATAATCAAAATGAAAATAAACAATAAAAAAGTAATGGTAAATATTACACTCCAAAAGGATAAAGACATTTCAAATGGTACATTATGTTTATATACAGTGTTGTAATGATGTGCCTTATAGTTAAAGTACAAAAGGGAAAATACATGTAAGTGAACATAAATATAGGTTGTATTTACTCTCTCTCTCTCTCTCTCTCTCTCTCTCTTTCTTATTGGCCACCATCTAGCCGTGTTGACCCCAGCCTGACCCTGAGCTGTTGACAGGATTTAGCCAGGATGTCTATCACCTCACTGCAATCTGTGCGATATTCACACAGTGTTGAGCTTAAACCCAAGTGTCTGTGTCACCCAGTGCCAAGAACCAAGAGAGAGGCTTCACATCAGGTGTTAGTATGGCCAGGAGGGAAGGAGAGAGCGGGTTGGAGAGGGTGGAGGAGGGAGAGGGGCAAGGAGTGAGAGAGAGAGAGCGAGCACTGCTTCAGTCAAGCCCCTGGGCCAGTGGAAAAGTCTATCCTCACACACAAGGTCTCATTAATGCAGAAGGGATATGTTTAACCCCAACCTGGCTACGGAGGGAGGGAGGGACCAACAATAAGATGGGGGGGAGTGAGAAAGAGAGGGGGAAGAAGAGAAATGAAAGGAAAGACAGTAAGGCTGTGTATATTTGTTTTCCTTATTCAAAGAGAGGGACCTTGGACATATTTGTACTAACTGTCATCCAGAAGGGCTGTTTTCCATCACCTGAAACCCCCATTGTGCCATGTGGTGACGAGGGATGTGTTTTTCTCATTAGGATTTCCTTGTCTGGGGCATCTGGATATGTTTACTGAAACTCTAGCAAACACTCTAATCGGTCCGTGTCTGTGTGTGTCAGTGTGTGTGTACAATATGGGCGTTTCATACACCAAAGATCAGAGGCTAAGAACAACAGGATTGTTGAATAGAATAGAACACATTGTGCCTATAATTAGACACGTTAGATAACAACTATATGCCACATAAACATTTCATTAAAAATAATGTATTTTTAACTGCATGTTAGCAGTGTCATCAGTGTTTAGTGATGGAGAGGTGGAGAGGGAGGGAGGGGGGAGAGGAAGGAAGGGGGAGAGAGATGGAGGAGAGGAGGAGAGGAAGGGGGAGAGAGAGGGAGGGAGGAAGGGAGAGAGAGAGAGACGGAGGGAGGGAGGGAGGATTGAGAGAGAGGGGGGAGAGAGGGAGGGAGGAAGGAAGGGAGAGAGAGACGGAGGGAGGGAGGGAGGATTGAGAGAGAGGGGGGAGAGAGAGAGAAAGACAGAGACATAGAAAGCAGCAGTAGGAAGGATAGAGGGAGGGAGCAATCTGTGATCTGGGTTACAAGTCAGAAACATCTGTCACACAAAAGGATTTGTTTGATTGTTTGGGCCTATTCGTCAGACCTGCCTGTCAGTGGCAACTATATTTATATTCACCAAGTCGCATCCTCTGTCAGGGATGATGTGATAAAGGGGGCCAGGGCTGCACAGCTGTATCTAATTCACTTGAACAATAGCCTGCATCCCTCCCTCTTTTTAAGGGCCCTAAGTGGAATTCTGTTGTGGAGGCCCACCCACCTTACGAGTAAAACAATTTGACAGCGGAGATACTTTTTTGTTGTTGTTTTACATTTCATTTCCTGCAATTCTACTAGTTTTTTTTATATGACTGACTATCAAATGGCTGTCCACTGGCTGTCCCCTGGTCAGTCATTTGACCATGATTACGTTTAGATAACTGGATACACTATCTTACCGATCTAAAACATGTTAGCTGAAATGTGCTAAAGAGTGACTGTCAGTGACTGACATAACAAGAGAAAAATTGCTGATATGCAACCGAATTTTGAAATTGCACCTTGGGATTTATCCATGGGCCTACACACATGTGGATCGCCACTTGCCCATCCCTGGTCTAAAGCAATACTATACACTGTAGCAATACCCTCCCTGGTCTAAAGCAATACTATACACTGTAGCAATATCCTCCCTGGTCTAAAGCAATACTATACACTGTAGCAATACCCTCCCTGGTCTAAAGCAATACTATACACTGTAGCAATACCCTACCTGCCTGTCTCCCTCCCTTCATACAGCGTGGCCTAGTGCAGGTGGTCGACCCAAGGGTCATTTTATTGTATTTATGTGTTTTTCTTTAGGAAATCAGCTCCAATCGATTTAAATTGAAGACATCTGTTTCCAATTATTCCCACGCATAAATATGGAGATGTGATCGTATCCCAATGTAGTCGAAATTTTGATATAATTTTTTTTGTTACCAAATACTATATCTGTTTGGGCTTCTTATAGTAAGTTTGCAGTGTACATATAATTTATAATTATGTTCCGGGGCCCGACCATCCACTCAAGAAACAATTGGCCTGCAGCTGGATGTAGTTGGGAACCCCTGGCAACAGCATGGGGTTGGGATGCTCAGAGAGAGTAGTCTCGCTCATACTAATCGTATACTGTACTCTTGTCATCATTATACTATTAGTCTTTTGGATTTATATTGTATTTTTTAAAATCTTTTGATATGATAGTTATGCATGATTATGAGCAGATGCAGAGAAGGTAATTTTTGCTGTGATGTTTGTGGAACACTAATGGTTGGGTTTTTTAACAATAGCATGTGTTTATTTGTCAAATGAGTGGGCTCCTGAGTGGCGCAGCAGACTAAGTCACTGCATCTCAGTGCTAGAGGCGTCACTACAGACCCTGGTTCGATTCCAGGCTGTATCACAACTGGCCGTGATTGGAAGTCCCATAGGGCGGTGCACATTTGGCCCAGCGTCGTTAGGGTTTGGACGGGGTAGGCCGTCATTGTAAATATGAATTTGTTCTTAACCTACTTGCCTAGGTAAGTGAATAAAAGCGAATGCTTGCGTTGCTAGCTTCAGTAGACACAAACTGTTTTTTAACCTGATTTGTTATGGACAACACAAAATAAAGTGTTTGAAATAGTGGAAACGTCCTCTTCCATCTCTCCTCAGTGTGTGTTAGGCACATTTCCTGTCTTATGCGTCTCCAGGAAGGACTTGAGAAAACCACTTCCTGACGACGACCCAACCAAAACCACTTCCTGACGACGACCCAACCAAAACCACTTCCTTACGACGACCCGACCAAAACCACTTCCTGACGACGACCCAACCATAACCACTTCCTGACGACGACCCAACCAAAACCATTTCCTGACAACGACCAAACCAAAACCACTTCCTGACGACGACCCAACCAAAACCACTTCCTGACGACGACCCAACCAAACATTTGTCAGGACTGGAACGAGAGAATGAATTAAAAGAAAGGCTGCTATTACTGTGATTCATTACCAGGGTGTGATTTTTTTGTCTCAGTCTGGACATTAGGCAACAATTAGAGCTGCCCTGTGAAGAGAGTGTACACACACACAAACACACACACATACACACACTTACAGATTAACCGAGTGTGTTTTGGGGAGGGTCGCTGATACCATTAGCACCAATTTAGCGGGACCTCTCCGGCTCCACTACCTCCATCCAGCAGATAGCTGCTCCAGTCATCACTGTAATCTATGGCTGCTGTTCCATCCCTCGTCAGCTATTGCTAGCTGATCAGATTGGATTAATAATAGCTACATCTTCTGTAATTACAACTGGATGGGGTGGAGCTCTGTAGCAGCAAAATTTGCTAGATAGATACAATGTCAATTATTTGAATGTTTCGCCAAACCATTCATTGGCTAATGGAGCTCTCAGTGCCATAAAATAAAGAAATACATTTCCCCATTGATTTCCATTGGGCTGCAGTGCTCAGCGCTTTATCTCCTCTGAAGAGAAGAAGTGCTCCTGTACAGAGTGACTGGAGAGAGAGGGTATTATTGATCTTCATGAGGCAGTATGTTCTTGTTATGTGAGAATGGAGGAGACCGTAATGAAAGGTTTTAACCTGTGTGTTCAGAGATCTCCACAACTAGCCAAGATTGCCATGTGCTACGCAGCAGATTTCCAGCTCCTAGTGAAAGAAATCGATAAGGGTATTAATCAAATCAAATAAATATTTTTTGGTCGTATACACATTATTAGAAGATGTTATTGCGTGTGTAATGAAATGATTGTGTTTCTCGCTCCAACATTTCAGTAATATCTAACATTTCACAACAATAAACACAAATCCAAAAAGTTAATGAATGGAATTAAGAAATATAGAAACATTAGGATGAGCAATGTCAGTTCGGAGTGTAGATATACAGTGCCTTCCGAAAGATTTTTAGAAATATTTGCTAATTTATACAAAATAATAAACGGAAATATCACATTTACATAAGTATTCGGACCCTTTACTCAGTACTTTGTTGAAGCACTTTTGGCAGCGATTACAGTGGGTATGACGCTACAAGATTGGCACACCTGTATTTGGGGAGTTTCTTCCATTCTTCTCTGCAGATCCTCTCAAGCTCTTTCAGGTTGGATGGTGAGCGTCGCTGCACAGCTATTTTCAGGTCTCTCCAGAGATGTTCCATCAGGTTCAAGTCTGGGCTCTGGCTGGGACATTCAGAGACTTGTCCCGAAGCCACTCCTGCGTTGTCTTGGCTGTGTGCTTAGGGTCTTTGTCCTGTTGGTAGGTGAACCTTCACCCCAGTCTGAGGTCCTGAGCACTCTAGAGCAGGTTTTCATCAAGGATCGCTTTGTACTTTGCTCCGTTCATCTTTCCCTCGATCCCGACTAGTCTCCCAGTCCCTGCCGCTGAAAAACTTCCCCACAGCATGATGCTGCCACCACCATGCTTCACCGTAGGGATGGTGCCAGGTTTCCTCCAGACTTGATGCTTGGCATTCAGGCCGAAGAGTTCAATCTTGGTTTCATCAGACCGAAGGATCTTGTTTCTCATGTCTGAGAGTTAGGTGCCTTTTCGCAAACTCCAAATTTCTTCCATTTAAGAATGATGGAGACCACTGTGTTCTTGGGGACCTTCAATGCTGCAGAAATGTTTTGGTACCCTTCCCCAGATCTGTGCCTCGACACAATCCTGTCTTGGAGCTCTACGGACAATTCCTTTGACCTCATTTTCTGACATGCACTGTCAACTGTGGGACCTTATATAGACAGGTGTGTGCTTTTCTAAATCATGTCCAATCAATTGAATTTACCACAGGTGGACTCCAAGTTGTAGAAAGATCTCAATGATGATGAATGGAAACAGGATGCACCTTATCTCAATTTCGAGTCATCGCAAAGGGTCTGAACATTTATGTGAATTAGGTATTTCTGTTTTTATTTTTAACAATTTGGCAAACATTTCAAAAACCTGTTGTCACTTTCTCATCATGTGGTATTGTGTATATAGCCAAGTTATTACCTTGTAACCCCGCACATCGACTTGGTACTAGTACCCCGTGTGTATATAGCCAAGTTATTACCTCGTACCCCTGCACATCAACAGTACTGGTACCCGGTGTATATAGCCAGGTTATCATTGACTGAGTACTGGTACCCCGTGTGTGTATATAGCCATTTTATCATTGTCTCAGTAATGGTACCCTGTGTATATAGCCTAGTTATCATTGACTCAGTACTGGAACCCTGTGTATATAGTCTAGTTATCATTGACTCAGTATTGGTACACTGTGTATATAGTCTAGTTATCATTACTCAGTACTGGTACCCCATATATATAGCCTAGTTATCATTACTCAGTACTGGTACCCTGTGTATATAGCCTAGTTATCATTACTCAGTACTGGAACCCTGTGTATATAGCCTAGTTATCATTACTCAGTACTGGTACCCTGTGTATATGGTCTAGTTATCATTACTCAGTACTGGTACCCTGTGTGTGTATATAGCCTAGTTATCATTACTCAGTACTGGTACCCTGTGTATATAACCTAGTTATCATTACTCAGTACTGGTACCCTGTGTATATAGCCTAGTTATCATTACTCAGTACTGGTACCGTGTGTACATACAGTATAGACCTAGTTATCATTACTCAGTACTGGTACCCTGTGTATATAGCCTAGTTATCATTACTCAGTACTGGTACCCTGTGTATAGAGCCTAGTTATCATTACTCAGTACTGGTACCCTGTGTATA
>QNTS01016420.1:0-10712 GCA_003317085.1 Hucho hucho
TGCAATGCTCAGTTAGATACCGTCTGTAGAGGTGCCGTCTGCAATGCTCAGTTAGATACCGCCTGTAGAGGTGCCGTCTTCAATGCTCAGTTAGATACCGCCTGTAGAGGTGCCGTCTGCAATGCTCAGTTAGATACCGCCTGTAGAGGTGCCGTCTGCAATGCTCAGTTAGATACCACCTGTAGAGGTGCCGTCTTCATCATAAAAACTGATGGTATTTCAACCCCATCAGATTTCAGTTCGGCTTCAATGTATATTTTATTACAAACACGTTGGGTCGTTTTCACAGCTTTCTTTCTCCTTAACCAATCAAACTGATATCGTTTTGGACATTTTACACACAAAATCTTTCCCGACTTGTTTGTTTATTTATTTATTTATATATATATTGTCGTTGGTGTTATTGTGTTTTTCCCCGGTCCCTAAAAGATGACAGAGAGAACTTTACTGATGTCCACTAGATTCAAGGCTTCATTCTATCAATCTATTGCACTATTCTGGTGAGGAAGGGTTTATTTAGTCTTCTAGGGCAACAAGTAAGCTACATGTATCTAAGTTGACTAACCCATTTCCCTCAGATATTGATCTGTCTTCAGCAAGTTCAACCCCAGATTCAACCACAAACACCAGGGATGTTTTCCAACGCCTGTCAAAGAAGGGCATCTATTTGTAAATGGGTAAAATAAAAGCAGACATTGAATATCCCTTTGAGCATGGTGAAGTTATTAATTACTTTGGATGGTGTATCAATACACCCAGTCAGTACAAAGATACAGGTGTCCTTCCTAACTCAGTTGCCGGAGAGGAAGGAAACCACTCAGGGATTTCACCATGAGGGCAATGGGGACTTTAAACAGAGTTTAATGGCTGTGATAGGAGAAGACTGTGGATGGATCAACAACATTGTAGTTACTCCACAATATTAACCTAAAAAGGAAGCATGTACAGAATACAAATATTCCAAAACATGCATTCTGTTTGCTATAAGGCACTAAAGTAAAACTGTGGCAAAGAAATTAATTTTAAGTCCTGAATACAAAGGGTTATGTTTGGGGCAAATCCAACACATCACTGAGTACCACTCATATTTTCAAGCATGGTGGTGGCTGCATCATGTTATGGGTATGCTTGTCATCGGCAAGGACTTGTTTTTTGGGGGGGGGATAAAAATACAGCTAAGCACAAGCAACATCCTAGAGGAAACCTGGTTGTCTGCTCCCAGACACTGGGAGACAAATTCACCTTTCAGCAAGACAATAACCTAAAACACAAGGCCGGTCGGAACTAGACGCACAAGCATTTCGCTACACTCGCAATAACATCTGCTAACCATGTGACCAATAACATTTTATTTTATTTTTAATATATTTGACGCATCTTAGATTTCTTATAGTTCTACTTATTATAAGCAGTGATGTAGCATGCACCCTCGCAGCCCCCTGTGAAAAATCAGACCGTCTGTATTTGAAATACCTCGGTATACAGTATAAACTGTATGTCGCCCAAGCCTAATCCAGGTGTGCAAAGCTCGTAGACTTACCCAGAAACACTCACAGCTGTAATTGCTGCTGAAGGTGACTCGGGTGTGAATTCTTAAGTAAATGAATTTTCAATAAATGTGTAAACATTTCTAAAAACGTGATTTCACTTTGTCATTATGGGGTATTGTGGTGTCATTATGGGGTATTGGGATGTCATTATGGGGTATTGCGATGTCATTATGGGGTATTGCGATGTCATTATGGGGTATTGCGATGTCATTATGGGGTATTGCGATGTCATTATGGGGTATTATGGTGTCATGGGGTATTGTGATGTCATTATGGGGTATTGCGATGTCATTATGGGGTATTGCGATGTCATTATGGGGTATTGTGTGTAGATGGGTGAACAAATAATATTTAATCGACTTTGAATTGGGGCTGTAACAACTACAACAACATGTGGAATAAGTTGAGGGGTGTAACTACTTTCTGAAGTATCTACTGGAGATATGAAGATTGTAGTTATGAAGAGGTCTTTACATGACGTTGTGTTCTGTCTCTTCAGGGCACCAATGAGATCCTGAGGATGTACATAGCTCTGACTGGGATGCAGTACGCTGGAAAAATACTGACAGGCAAAATCAAGTAAGTAACTTTTTGGGCGACCTGACCAAATTCATATAGAAATGTGAGTTATAGATCTGTCATTCGCTTTGAAAGCAAGTCTAAGAAGCGGTAGATCTGTTCTATGTGTGCTATTCCTTTGTTTTTGCGTCTTACTTTTGGTTTTGTACACCAGCTTCAAACACTATTCCTTTGTTTTCAGCTTATGGAAAATATATTTCAGAGGTTTAGATGGTACAATGATTCTCCACACTATACTGGCTTGTTTTGTCACAAACTGAAATTAGGCTACCTATTACAATTTTAGCAACCAGGAAATGGTGGAGTGATTTCTGCATATTGCGCCTTTTTAAGATAAATTACATGACCATAAGTATGTGGACACCTGCTCTTCGAACATCTCATTCCCAAATCATGGGCATTAATATGGAGTTGGTCCCCCCTTTACTGCTATAACAGCCTCCACTCTTCTGGGAAGGCTTTTCACTAGATGTTGGAACATTGCTGCGGGGACTTCAGCCACAAGCATTTGTGCGGTCGGGCACTGATGTTGGGCGATTAGGCCTGGCTTGCAGTTTGCATTCCAATTCATCCCAAAGGTGTTCGATGGGGTTGAGGTCAGGGCTCTGCGCAGGCCAGTCAAGTTCTTCTACACGATCTCAACAAACCATTTCTGTATGGACCTCGCTTTGTGCACGGGGGCATTGTCATGCTGAAACTGTTGCCACAAAGTTGGAAGCACAGAATCATCTAGAATGTCATTGTATGCTGAAAGTCACTGAGCCCTTCAGTAAGGCCATTCTAGAATCCACTCATTTGAATGGGTGTCCACATACTTTTGTGTGTGTATGTGTGTGTGTGTGTGTGTATATTCATTACATTTCTATCTGCAACATTCTGAACGTGTCACCTGTCTCTCTGCCTTGTCCAATCAGGGAGATGAAGAAGGGTAATGTGGGTGTGGCCTTGGAGATGTTGGGCAGGAAGTTGGGAGACGCGTTGGGGAGGAAGGTGGACCTGGGACTCACTGGGACGGACGGGGTGGTGCATCCTGGTCTGGCGGTGCGTACCTTATTTAACCTATAACCCCTAACCCTGACACTAAGCCTGGGACTGAATGGGACGGTATGTACCTCATATGCAGTACTACAGTGCATTCGGAAAGTATTCAGACCCCTTAACTTGTTCCATTTTGTTACGTTACAGCCTCATTTAAAATATATATTTTTTTTTAAATGGTGCAAATTTATAAAAAAAATTTACTGCTATGACATTTACATGAGTATTCAGACCCTTTACTCAGTACTTTGTTGAAGCACCTTTGGCAGCGATTACAGCCTTGAGTCTTCTTGGGTATGACGCTACAAGCTTGGCACACCTGTATTTGGGGAGTTTCTCCCATTCTTCTCTGCAGATCCTCTCAAGCTCTGTCAGGTTGGTTGGGGAGTGTCGCTTCACAGCTATTTTCAGGTCTCTCCAGAGATGTTCGATCGGGTTCAAGTCCGGGCTCTGGCTGGGCCACTCAAGGACATTCAGAGACTTGTCCCGAAGCCACTCCTGCGTTGTCTAGGCTGTGTGCTTAGATTTGTTGTCCTGATGGAAGGTGAACCTTCAGCCCATTCTCAGGTCCTGAGCACTCTGGAGCAGATTTTCATCAAGGATCTCTCTGTACTTTGCTCTGTTAATCTTTCCCTCGATCCTGAATAGTCTCCCAGTCCCTGCCGCTGAAAAACATCCCCACAGCATGATGCTGCCACCACCATGCTTCACCGTAGGGATGGTGCCAGGTTTCCTCCAGACGTGACGCTTGGCATTCAGGCAAAAGAGTTCAATCTTGGTTTCATCAGACCAGAGAATCTTGTTTATCAGAGTCCTTTAGGTGCCTTTTGGCGAACTCCAATCGGGCTGTCATGTGCCTTTTATTGAGGAGTGGCTTCCATCTGGCCACTTTACCATAAAGGCTTAATTGGTTGAGTGCTGCAGCGATGGTTGTCCTTCTGGAAGGTTCTCGCATCTTCACAGAGGAACTCTAGAACTCTGTCAGTGACCATTGGGTTCTTGGTCTCCTCTCTGACCAAGGCCCTTCTCCCCCGATTGCTCAGTTTGGCAGGGCAGACAGCTCTAGGAAGAGTCTTGGTGATTCCAAACTTATTTCATTTAAGAATGATGGAGGCCTCTGTGTTCTTGGGGACCTACAATGCTGCAGACATTTTTTGGTTCCCTTCCCCAGGTCTGTGCCTCAACACAATCCTGTCTCGGAGCTAAACGTACAATTCCTTCGACCTCATGGCTTGGTTTTTGCTCTGACTTGCACTGTCAACTGTGAAACCTTATATAGACAGGTGTGTGCCTTTCCAAATCATGTCCAATCAATTGAATTTACCACCGGTGGACTCCAATCAAGTTGTAGAAACATCTCAAGGTTGAGCAATGGAAACAGGATGCCTGAGCTCAGTTTTGAGTCTCATAGCAAAGGGTCTGAATACTTACAGTATCAGTCCAAAGTTTGGGCACACCTACTCATTCAAGGGTGTTTCTTAATTTTTACTATTTCCTACATTGTGGAATAAAATGAAGACATTAAAACTATTAAATAACACATATGGAATTATGTAGTAAACAAAATGAAAATATATTTTAGTACCCGCCTTTTACCTTGATGACAGCTTTGCACACTCTTGCCATTCTCTCAATCAGCTCCACCTGGAATACTTTTCCAACAGTCTTGAATGAGTTCCCACATATGCTGAGCACTTGTTGGCTGCTTTTCCTTCTCTCTGCGGTCCAACTCATCCCAAACCATCTTAATTGGGTTGAGGTCGGGTGATTTGTGGAGGCCAGGTCATCTGATGCAGCACTTTCCTTCTTGGTTAAATAGCCCTTACACAGCCTGGAGGTGTGTTGAGTCATTGTCCTGTTGAAAATCAAATTACAGTCCCACTAAGCGCGAACCAGGTGGGATGGCGTATCGCTACAGAATACTGTGGTAGCCATGCTGGTTAAATGTGCCTTGAATTCTAAATAAATCACTGACAATGTCACCGGCAGAGAACCCCCACACCATTACACCTCCTCTTCCATGCTTCACGGTGGGAACCACACATGCGGAGATCATCCGTTCACCTACTCTGCATCTCACAAATACACAGCGGTTGGAACCAAAAATCTCAAATTTGGACTCGTCATACTAAAGGACAGATTTCAACTGGTCTAATGTCCATTGCTCGTGTTTCTTGGCCCAAGCAAGTCTCTTCTTCTTATTGATGTCCTTTAGTAATGGTTTCTTTGCAGAAATTCGACCATGAAGGCCTGATTCACACAGTCTCCTCTGAACAGTTGTTGAGATGGGTCTGTTTCTTGAACTTTTGTGAAGCATTTATTTGGGCTGCAATTTCTGAGGCTGGTAACTAATGAACGTATCCTCTGCAGCAGAGGTAACTCTGGGTCTTCCTTTCCTGTGGCGGTCCTCATGAGAGCCAGTTTAATCATTGCGCTTTATGGTTTTGTAACTGCACTTGAAGAAACGTTCAAAGTTCTTGAAATTTTCCAGATTGCCTGACCTTCATGTCTTAAAGTAATGATGGACTGTCATTTCTCTTTGCTTATTTGAGTTGTTCTTGTTCTTTAACCCTAAACTGGTGCACCTGATTTTAAATTAGTCAACTAATCATCAAGCCTTTGACTAATTGAATCAGGTGTGCCAGTTTAGGGTTAAAACAAACATGCTAAAACGTCTGGGTTGCCCGAGGAGAGGGTTGGGAAACACTGATCTAATGAGTGAATGGAATGTATAACTGAAGTCATAGTTTCCCTGTCCCCTATTCTCTCCCAGGACAGTGCCAAGAAACTGGAGCAGAACGTGGCCCAGTTTGGCGCCACAGTGGAGAACCTGCTGTACAGATATGGAAAGGTACGTTATAGCCTTGACAAATTTCACATTTTGTTGTTACAGCCTGAATTCAAAATAGATGAAAGAAAAACAATTCTCCCCCATCTACACATACTACCTCCTAATGACAAAGTGAAAACATGTTTTTGAACATTTTTGCAAATGAATTGAAAATTAATTACGGAAACATCTCATTAACAAAAGTATTCACACCCCTGAGTCAAAACATGTTGGAATCACCTTTGGCAGCGATTACAGATGTGAGTATTTCTGGGTAAGACTAATCAATCAATCAAATGTATTTCTAAAGCCCTTCTTACATTCTGCTGTACAGAAACCCAGCCTAAAACCCCAAACAGCAAGCAATGCAGGTGTAGAAGCACGGTGGGAAAACTCCCTAAGAGCGTTCCACACCTGGATTGTGCAACAGTTGCCCATTATTCTTTTCTACATTCTTCAAGCTCTGTCAAATTGGTTGTTGACCATCACAACCATTTTCAGGTTTTCCCATACAGTGAGGGTAAAAAAGTATTTGATCCCCTGCTGATTTTGTACGTTTGCCCACTGACAAAGAAATGATCAGTCTATAATTTTAATGGTAGGTTTATTTGAACAGTGAGAGACAGAATAACAACAAAAAAATCCAGAAAAACACACGTGAAAAATGAGGGAGCAGCTTCCAATGAAGAAATGATTGATAAAAAGGTTTAAAGTGTTTCAGTATTTTGGAAGTTGTTTGGCTTTTTGAAGTCCGACAAAGAACAGAGCAATGTTCGGTGCAAATTGTGCCGTAGACAGATGGCTGGTAACACGACAAACCTTTTTCAACATCTGAAGCAAAATCACTCTTTGGAACATGCAGGAGTTTCCGCCACGGTATTGATAAACGCCACTCAAGCACCAGCCAATCTAGGGCTGTTTGCCCGAAGCAGTCAACACTGACAGTGTTTATGACCTACAAGTAAAGATTGAAAAGACAAAGACATCACATGCTATTATGCATTGCATTGTTAAGGACATGCTACCAATTAGCACAGCCGAAAAGGAAGGTTTCAAGAGGCTTATCAATTTAATTGACCCCAGGTACGTGTTCCTTGGCCGCAAACATGGAACAATTTTCCTTAAAGTATAATTTTATGGGTAGCTCACATTTTATGATATTGATGTAATCTTTATTTAACTAGGAAAGTCAGTTAAGAACAACTTCTTATTTACAATGACGGTGGGTTAACTACTTAGGGAGTAGCGGCGCGCTAGCGGGCTGTAAATGTAAGGCGCCAAATTCAAAATCCAAAAGTTGAATTATTAAACATTCATCAATATACAAGTGTTGCATAGTCATCAAAAGCTCTGCTTGTTGGCAATATCACAGCGTTGTCAGATTTCAAAAAGGCTTTACGGCGAAAGCACAACATTTGATTGTTTGAGGATAGCACCCCACATTTTCCACATTAGCATAAATTCATATCCAGCGCGGGTCTCACAAAACCCATATCAGAGCTAAAATAAATCCCTTACCTTTCGAAGAACTTCTGCTGATGGCTTCCCAAGTGTCCAACGAAGACATCCAATGGTTCTTTTGTTGGAAAAAGTAATTTATTATATCCATAAATCTCCACTTGGTTGGCGCGTTATGTTCAGATAATCCAACGTCGAATCGCCCATTGAACCGTGAAGAGAACGCGTTCAAATATACCTAGAAACTTTTCCTAAACAAATCAAAGACCATTTATAATGCATCCTTAGCTATCCTTTTATGAATATTAGCAATAATATTTCACTCGGATGGTCACCTAAACGTTATGAAAGGAAAATAAAGTAGGGCGCGCACACGGTCTCGCGCCCGTGAAACCCTGTTGACATCTGAGCTCCCTTGACTATTTCCTGTTCCTATCCGTTCTGCTCACTGCTAGAGCTTCCAAACTCTGTATAAAGACTGTTGACATCTAGTGGAAGCCATAGGTACTGCAATCTCGGAGCTGGATACCATTAAGATCAATAGGGAGAGTATCAAACAGAGCAAAGGTCAAATAAAAAAAAATCCAGACAGAAATTTCTCGGGTTTTCGCCTGCTATATCCGTTCTGTTATACTCACATACATTATTTTAACACTTTTAGAACTTTCAGAGTGTTTCCTATCCAATAGTAATAATTATGTGCATATCCTATTTTCTGGGCCTGAGTGGCAGGCATTTTACTTTGGGCACGCCAGACTCTCCAAAACCGTCACCTCTGCTGCCGCTCCCTAAGAAGTTAACTGCCTTGTTCAGGGGCAGAACGACCGATTTTTACCTTGTCAGCTCGGGGATTCGATCTAGCAACCATTCGGTTACTGGCCCAACGCTCTAACCACTAGGCTACCTTGAGTCTGAAGCAGATATGCACCTTTTAATCATTATTTGATTAATATTGTGATAATTATCATTATCGAATGAAAAAATATATAGATATCGTGATAATTTATTTGCCATATCGCCCAGCCCTAACCCCGGGCCAAACCTGGACGATGCTGGGCCAATTGTGCGCTGCCCTATGGGACCCCCAATCACGGCCGGATGTGATGCAGCCTGGAATTGAACTATCACATGCAGCCTGGAATTCTTCTATCACATCCATTAAACTCTAAATGATTTAAAGTCACCATTGGCCTCATGGTGAAATCCTTGAGCGGTTTCCTTCCTCTCCGGCAACTGAATTATGAAAAACTCTTGGATCTTTGTAGCGACTGGGTGTATTGATACACCAACCAAAGTGTAATTAATAACTTCACCATTCTCCAAGGGTTATTTGATGTCAGGTATTATTATTTTCTTACCCTTTGCTAAGCGTTGGAAAACCTCCCTGGTCTTTGTGTTTGAATCTGTGTTTGAAATTCAATTCACTACTCAACTGATGGACCTTTGTAGATTGTAGAGATGAGGTAGACATTCAAAAACCATGTTAAACACTATTATTGCATACCAGAGGCGCATCTTTGGTTTTAGAAGTGGGGGGGCATAACTTGGCGGGGGGTCTGGGGGTCCTCACATTTTTTTGGAAAACATCTTATGCTCATTTCCTGACTTTCTACACAATCTAATATGACCCATGGCCCTTCTAGCTGTCTCTATATAGAACAACAATCTAATATGACCCATGGCCCTTCTAGCTGTCTCTATATAGAATGACAATCTAATATGACCTATGTCCCTTCTAGCTTAACATCTCTGCCAACAGCTCTGGTGGACATGCCTGCAGTCAGCATGCCAATTGCACGCTCCCTCAAAACTGCACATTTTAGTGCCCTTGTATTGTCCCCAGCACAAGGTGCACCTGTGTAATGATCATGCTATTTAATTAGCTTCTTGTTATGCCACACTTGTCAGGTGGATAGATTATCTTAGCAAAGGAGAAATGCTCACTAACAGGGATGTAAACAAATTTGTGCACAAAATTTGAGCGAAATAAGCTTTTTGTGCGTGTGGAAGATTTCTGGGGTCTTTTATTTCAGCTCATGAAACATGGGACCAACACTTTACATGATGCATTTATTCATACATACACACACACACACACAGTTGAAGTCGGAAGTTTACATACACCTTAGCCAAATACATTTAAACTCAGTTTTTCACAATTCCTGACATTTAATCCTCGTAAAAAGTCCCTGTCTTAGGTCAGTTAGGATCACCACTTTATTTTAAGAATGTGAAATATAAGAATAATAGTAGAGAGAAGGATTTATTTCAGCTTTTATTTCTTTCATTGCATTCCTAGTGGGTCAGAAGTTTACATACACTCAATTAGTATTTGATAGCATTGCCTTTAAATTGTTTAACTTGGGTCAAACGTTTCGGGTGGCCTTCCACAAGCTTCCCACAATAAGTTGGGTGGATTTTGGCCCATTCCTCCTGACAGAGCTGGTGTAACTGAGTCAGGTTTGTAGGCCTCCTTGCTCGCACACACTTTTTCAGTTCTGCCCACAAATTTTCTATAGGATTGAGGTCAGGGCTTTGTGATGGCCACTCCAATACCTTGACTTTGTTGTCCTTAAGCCATTTTGCCACAACTTTGGAAGTATGCTTGGGGTCATTGTCCATTTGGAAGACCCATTTGCGACCAAGCTTTAACTTCCTGACTGATGTCTTGAGATGTTGCTTCAATATATCCACATAATTTTCCTTCCTCATGATGCCATCTATTTTGTGAAGTGCACCAGTCCCTCCTGCAGCAAAGCACCCCCACAACATGATGCTGCCACCCCCGTGCTTCACGGTTGGGATGGTGTTCTTCGGCTTGCAAGCCTCCCCCTTTTTCCTCCAAACATAACGATGGTCATTATGGCCAAACAGTTCTATTTTTGTTTCATCAGACCAGAGGACATTTCTCCAAAAAGTACGATCTTTGTCCCCATGTGCAGTTGCAAACCGTAGTCTGGCTTTTTTATGGCGGTTTTGGAGCAGTGGCTTCTTCCTTGCTGAGCGGCCTTTCAGGTTATGTCGATATAGGACTCGTTTTACTGTGGATATAGATACTTTTGTACCTGTTTCCTCCAGCATCTTCACAAGGTCCTTTGCTGTTGTTCTGGGATTGATTTGCACTTTTCGCACCAAAGTACGTTCATCTCTAGGAGACAGAACGCGTCTCCTTCCTGAGCGGTATGACGGCTGCGTGGTCCCATGGTGTTTATACTTGCGTACTATTGTTTGTACAGATGAACGTGGTACCTTCAGGC
>QNTS01016426.1:0-11783 GCA_003317085.1 Hucho hucho
CTTTACTTCAGACAGAACTGAGGGAGGTTGGCCAGGGAGGATGGGTGGGCATAGGTTCGAATTACATGATGGCCAAATTTAGTATTTTAGCTAATTAGCAACTACTTATGACTTTTTAACTACTTAGTTAGCATGTTGGCTAACCCTTTAACTACTTAGCTAGCATGTTAGCTAAACCTAACCCTTTAACTACTTAGTTAGCATGTTGGCTAACCCTTTAACGACTTAGTTAGCATGTTAGCTAAACCTAACCCTTTAACTACTTAGCTAGCATGTTAACTAAACCTAACCCTTTAACTACTTAGTTAGCATGTTAGCTAACCCTTTAACTACTTAGTTAGCATGTTAGCTAAACCTAACCCTTGAACTACTTAGCTAGCATGTTGGCTAACCCTAACCCTTTAACTACTTAGCTAGCATGTTAGCTAACCCTAACCCTTTAACTACTTAGCTAGCATGTTGGCTAACCCTAACCCTTTAACTACTTAGTTAGCATGTTAGCTAACCCTTTAACTACTTAGTTAGCATGTTAGCTAAACCTAACCCTTTAACTACTTAGTTAGCATGTTGTCTAACCCTAACCCTTTAACTACTTAGTTAGCATGTTAGCTAACCCTTTAACTACTTAGNTTAGTTCGTTTGAGTATACTGTAAACGAACGGGATCCTTTCAGTTGAGCGTACTGGCACGCAAGATGGTTGCTTGAACAGACGCTTTTTATTTTTACCAAATTTCAGAAAGATTGTGAAAAAAACAAGTTTACAGTCATTACTATTACTGTTTTTATTTGTTCAAGATATAAGAACTTTCCTGTGACTGGAATAAGAATTGGATCATTTATTTCGGCATGTCCATGGGGATGTGCGAGGAGAGGCTATCCGCATCTGCAAAGAAGTTATGCCTGCAGAGAAGAACAACGTTGGTGATACCATCGACGTTGTGCATCGCCTCGGCAAGAAGCAACAGCAAAACGATTCAAGACCAAGGGGCATCATCATCCTCTTTACTGCCAGATTCTACAGGGATGCTGTCTGGAAAGCTGCTAGGAAGAACGCCTTCCTTCAGAGCCGTGGTCTGCGTTTCGCCGAGCATCTCAGCCCGGAGGACATAGAAAGGAGGAACAAGTTGTGGCCAACGACCAAGAAAGCATGAAATGATGGGAAGGCTGCTTACTTCGTCGGAGGACGAGGCTTCATCAACGGTTCAGAAATCCATATTCCTCCCCAGAATCTCACCAGAAGGAACAGAATGATGGTTTCGACCAATGGTATTCTCATTTTCCTTGTATTGATTAACGTTACCTAACAAGCATCATGTCTATTTTTCGGAATACTCAGGTACCTCAATTTATTAGTTTGTTCTTGTATGACCAGACCAGAAGGCCTATTTTGTTTACAAACTTATGAATAAAAGAGAAAGTTATATTTATTTTTGATGTATACAGTAACTAAGATACTGTTTGAAAGGGGCGTACAGGTCTGCTCTGACTTTCCACTGTTATTGTTCTATTTAGTTATTAATACTTATTTCCAAGTGAAAAAGGTCTTAGGAACATGTATATGTAAAACATTTTTTATTCATTTGTTTTATGATCAGTTTTCATATGCACTTAAAATAGTAGGTACCCTTTGATTTAAATTATTATTTTGTATTTTATTTCTCCTGATTACACTAAAAAGGTTTTTTAGTCTCTTACTACAAGAACCCTTGGTTGGTATTAAACATAATTTTCTGTTGAGTTGAATTTCAAAAGCCGGATAACATCTAGCTCAGAGTTTATGGGATAAGCTATTTTCACTTTAAGTTGACTTAAATGGTGCAGATTTCAGTTCCTTATCGCAAGAAGCTAATTATTTACCCCTGATACTTACCTTGGTAGAGCATCCTACTGGAAGCTAAATAGCTCGTTATTAAATAATGATATAGTTAAGTTTGAGGTTAAAGATCTGCTTTCACACTTTTGGGAAAGGGCTTGTGAAGAAAAATCTTATTGCAAGAACTGTGAGCTCTTTAAATTTGAGGTGTCCAAATGCCTTAGAAAATATGGTAGTAATCTTGCTAAGAGCTGAAGAGCTGAGGAGGAAAAGGTGATCATTAAGATAACTTCCCTTTCTCAGAGGTCCCCAGCCGGCCTCTCGGGGGAGGAGAAGATGGAACTGATTGAGTTACAAAATAAACTGGATAATATATATAGATGAAATAAACTGGATAATATATATAGATGAAATAAACTGGATAATATATATAGATGAAATAAACTGGATAATATATATAGATTAAAAGCAGAAGGAGCCTTTATTAGATCTAGGAAAAATGTTATTGAGGAGGGAGAACAGAATTCATCCTATTTCTTTAGACTTGATAAATGTCACTCTACAAATAACACTATCCATAAATTAAACATTGATGGTGTTATTACAGATGACCAAAAATTTATCGCTAAATACTGTAGCAATTTTTACAGAAAATTGTATAGCTCTACGTACTGTCAGGAATTCACAGATATGTTTTTTGACTCACTGAATAATGTTCACTCTATCAGTGATCTAGAATCTAAACAGTGTGATGAACCCATCAAAGATGAAGAGATTATAGAGTCTATTAAACATCTAAAGAACAATAAATCACCAGGTATTGATGGAATTACATCAGAATTATTTATATTATATATTTTTTTCTGAACAAGTAGCTCCCTTCCTATTTGAATACTTTTTAGAGAGTATTTAAAACAATGTTGTCCCTCCTACAATGAGTCCGGGGTTAATAACACTGATACCTAAACCTAAAGTGCTACTCATCGATAACTGGCGTCCAATTTCTCTTCTTAATAATGACTATAAGATATTAGCCTTACTACTTGCAAAAAGAATTAAAGAAGTCCTAGATGAAATCATTGATGAAACAGTCTGGCTTTATGAGGAACATACATATTTCTAACAATATCAGACTAGTATTAGACATACTTGACTACTCAGACCTAATGACCGAGTAGAGCTTCATATTATTTTTAGATTTTTATAAAGCATTTGACACAGTAGAGCATCAGTTCCTCTTCCACTCCCTTAGGAGATTTGGCTTTGGGGATGTTTTCTGTAAGGCTATTAAGACTCTCTATACAAATGGTAACAGCTCTATCAAACTGAAATATGGCACCTCACCTAGATTTGAGTTAAAGAGAGGAATTATGCAAGGCTGTCCTATCTCTCCGTACCTGTTTTTATTAATCACCCAACTTCTTACAAATTCTTTAAATAATAGTCCTGTACAAGGTATTTCCATAGCTGGTAAAGAAATTATTATAAGCCAGCTGGCTGACGATACTACACTCTTTCTGAAAGACACTAACCAAATTCCCATATCGATCAATGTGATACAATCCTTTTCCAAAGCGTCTGGTCTATATCTTAACATTAATACATGTGAACTCATGGCTGTCAAAGACTGTGTGACACCTTCATATTATGGGAAAAATAAGAACTTACATATTTAGGCATAACCATTACAAAGGATCAGAAGTCTAGAGGCTTACTAAATTTTAACCCTCTTATTAAAAAACCACAGAAGAAGCTAAATCAATGGCTACAGAGGGACTTATCTTTAAAAGGAAGAGTCCTAATAACCAAGGTATCTCTAGATGAACATATGGCGCTCTATCTTTATATCTTGACGGTAAAATAGGAGATAGACCAGATGCTTCTCAACTTTCTGTGGAGAAACGGTACCCATTACATTAGGAAAACTGTTGTAATGAACACTTATAAGAATGGTGGGCTGAATTCTCTGGACTTTACTACCTTAAATAATACTTTTAAGATCAATTGGATAAAACAAATTCTAAGACCACCCACTTCTATGTGGAATTTTACTCCTCATCATGTCTTCTCTACTTTTGGTGGCCTTAACTTCATGTTGGTTTGCAATTATAATATTGACAAAGTTCCAGTGAAACTCTCTGCTTTTCATCGGCAGGTTTACTTGTCATGGTCCTTAATTTATAAACATAATTTTTCTCCACACAGATATTATATATGGAATAATCGGGATATATTGTATAAAAATACTACTGTTTTTAGAATATTGGTTCCGAAATAATATCCTATTGGTGAGCCAACTGGTAAGTGCAGAGGGTCTTTTACTTAGTTATAAGGAATTCTTATCACTTTACAAGGTCCCTGTAACACCTAAAGATTTTGCAGTTGTTTTAGATGCCATTCCCTCAGGTGTTGCTTTATTATTCAGGAACGAGTCAAGACCTGACCCTCATTGACCCTGTTGACTCATCAGTAGGAAAGATTTGTTTCTCTTTTGGTCCATTCAACAACAGAGCGATACGAACCTTGTTTCAGCAGGATGTTGTATCTTTACCTTATGTCATGCCTTATTGGAACGGTTATATTGATAATATCTGTTGGAAAAAAGTTTGGATGTTGCCACACACATACCTGCTTGTTAACAAAATTAAGGAAGTTTCCTTTAAAATTATTAATAAATATTATCCTGCCAACCACTATATGAAGAAGTTTAAGGAAAACATCAACTCAAATAGTTCCTTTTGTAATGACCACCCAGAAACAGTGTTGCATCTTTTTTGGCATTGTATTCATGTAAGGAATTTGTGGCAAGACATCAGATTTAGAATTGAACAGATTTATGAAGATTTTACACTATTGTGGAGAGATGTACTGCTTGGATTCTTAACCTACGATAGAAATAAGCTGAAACATTTTTATGTAATTAATTTCATTATTCTTTTGGCCAAATTTCATATTCACAAATGTAAATTTACAAACAAAACACCACATTTTCTTACCTTACAAAAATAAATTGAATTGTATTTTAAGACAATTAAATACTCTACAAAAAAAAAAGCTGTTACACTTATTATTCTATGTATGTCCCTTAAGGTCCTTGTGTAATGTGATATTTTACCCCCTAGCCCAGTTGTCCTTTGTATTTTATTTATATATACTTGTGCTCCCACATGTACTTCCTGTAAAAAGCCAGTCTACCGGAAGTTGATGCTGTTGCTATGCAACCTCTTGCTAGCTTGTTAGCATAACAAATGACTAGCTAGACATTTTTAGGACTTCAAGATGTGTTCGTAAATTCAACACTGGACGCTTTGGCCGAGGAGCAGTCAAGCACCCAAACTAATTGACTAACGTTGGCAGGCTTACTAGCTACTTCCCGAAACAAATGAGAGAACACCTCACTATGACCATTTTACTCTAATGAGCTACCATTACCCAGCTAGCTGGCTAGCTTTATGGGTGTTGTGACATGAGTATGAAATTGTAATTCTGGTTCTTTAATGTTTTAGGGACTCCTGAAACAACAAGCAAACCAGGCTGTCCTCTTGTGAAACAGTGGATGAAGCCTATGGATTGAGTAGAATGTAATATAACTTTGTGCCAAGGATGCAAGTTGTAAATACATGTAGTTATTACCATGCATGGGATCCCCACATTGTAGCCTGTACATGTAATATATTCACTGATCATGTACTCTACCTTGGCAAATAGAGGTGCAGTTCAGGTATGAATGTCTGTGACATTTTACAGTCATATCCAATACCAGGAGTATTACATTCCAGTCTTTGAATTATGCTGTGTCTTCATGTATGTATTACAATTAAACACTTCAACAGTGTTTACCATCCCTGGTCCTGGGACATCAATGGTTACACATTGTAACTATGCAATAGACTAGAAACATAAT
Organism: Hucho hucho; assembly: GCA_003317085.1. Lineage (NCBI taxonomy): Eukaryota > Metazoa > Chordata > Actinopteri > Salmoniformes > Salmonidae > Hucho > Hucho hucho. Next base: position 5,719 of record QNTS01016426.1, read on the forward strand.
TTAACTAGTTAAAGGCTGATTTGTAATTCATATATAGAGAAATATAATTTAAAAAACAGTACACTACACTTCTTATGCATCATGTAAATACTCTAAAACCGGTTCATCTCAATATTTAATTTCCTTCATTTGCAATGATCTGATAAATCAAATCAAACTGTATTTGTCACATGCGCCGAATACAACAGGTGTAGACCTTACTGTGAAATGCTTACTTACAAGCCCTTACCCAACAGTGCAGTTCAAGAAGAGTTAAGAAAATATTTACTAAATACACTAAAGTGAAAAAAAGTATATATTTACCAACACAAGAAAATTAAATAACAATAACGAGGCTATATACAAGGGGTACCTGTATCGAGTCAATGTGCGGGGGTACAGATTAGTCGAGGTAATTTGTCAAGTGTAAAGTGATAGATAATAAACAGCGAGTAGCAGCAGCAGTGTAAAAACAAAGGATTTGTGTAGTATTTCATCAAATGAGAGACTTCATTTCAACCAGTAGAAAATATTTACTAAATACACTAAAGTGAAAAAAAGTATATATTTACCAACACAAGAAAATTAAATAACAATAACGAAGCTATATACAGGGGGCACCGGTACCTAGTCAGTGTGGAGGCTATATACAGGGGGCACCTGTACCTAGTCAGTGTGGAGGCTATATACAGGGGGCACCTGTACCTAGTCAGTGTGGAGGCTATATACAGGGGGAACCGGTACCTAGTCAGTGTGGAGGCTATATACAGGGGGCACCGGTACCTAGTCAGTGTGCGGGGGTACAGGTTAGTTGAGGTAATTTGTACATGTAGGTGGGGGTGAAGTGACTATGCATAGATAATAAACAGCAAGTAGCAGCAGTGGAAGAAATGGAGGAGGGGTGGGGGGACAAATGTAAATAGTCCGGTGGCGATTTTATGAATTGTTCAGCAGTCCGGGAACAGTTGATGCTCTCATGCATGTTTCAATGTTGCTTGCCATGAGGCGAGCATAGAAGGCATTTCGCTCGTCTGGTAGTTAGGCTTGCAACACTGGGCAGCTCGCGGCTGGGGTCCCTTCATAATCTGTGATAGTTTGCCAGGCCTGCCACAACCGGCCTGCCAAGGCCTGCCACATCCGGCCTGCCAAGGCCTGCCACATCCGATAATTATCGGATGTAGTAGGATTTAATACTAGTCCTTTATTGATGATTTGCCTGTTTGATGGTTTGTCGCAGGGCGTAGTGGGATTTCTTAGAAGTGTCCAGATTAGTGTCCCGCTCCTTGAAAGTTGCAGCTCTAAAGCCTTTAGCTCAGTATGGATGATACCTGTAATCCATGGCTTCAGGTTGGGATATCTACGTACGGTCACTATGGGGACAACGTTGTCGATGCACTTATTGATGAAGCCGGTGACTGAGGTGGTATACTGCTCAATGCCATTGGATGAATTCCGGAACATATTCCAGTCTGTGCTAGAAAAACAGGCCTGTGGTTTAGCATCCGCTTCATCAGACCACTTCCATATCGAGCGCATCACTGGTACATCCTGTTTTGAGTTTTTGCTTGTAAGCAGGAATCAGGAGGATGGAGTTATGGTCAGATTTGACAAATGAAGGGCGAGGGAGAGCTTTGTACGCATCTCTGTGTGTGGAGTAAAGGTGGTCTAGAATTGTTTTTTCTCTGTTTGCACGTCACATGCTGGTAGAAATTCGGTAAATCAATTTAAGTTTGTCTGCATTAAAGTCCGTGGCCACTAGGAGTGCCGCTTCTGGATGAGCATTTTCTTGTTTGCTTATGGCCTTATACAATGTGTTGAGTATGGTCTTAGAACCAACATTGGTTTGTGGTGCTAAATAGACAACGACGAAGAATATAGCAGCAGCATACCACCCTGCAGCCCACTGATGGCTTGCCTCTGAAGCTAAGCAGGGTTGGTCCTGGATGGGAGATCAGATGCTGCTGGAAGTGGTGTTGGAGGGCCAGTAGGAGGCACTCTTTCTCTCTGGCATTAAAAAAATTATGCCCCAGAGCAATGATTGGGGATGTTGCCCTGTGTAGAGTGTTGTCTTTCAGATGCAGGAGAAAAGCACAGTATGGCATCTGAGCTGATCATCATGAACTTCATGTAGTTACATCAAGCAATAGTCAGTTAAAATTATCTTTTTTATTGGTGTGGGTATACTTCACCAATGCCTTTTCCTGCTCACTGAAAGGCAGACGAAGGCTATACTCTTCAGTTGTGAGCACAAGTATTGCTGTGATAATGTATACAGGTGTAGGATCTAAATTTGATCTGCCTGTTGTTGCAGGAAATTTCCCGCAACAACAGGAAATGCAAACTTGTAGTGTATTTGGCTTCTTTAAGTTTGTAATGTCCACTTTAATTAACATTTCAGACTTGATTTGCCCTAACGAAAAATGTATCAACCCCTACAAAAATTACAATTAATTATAATCCACACAATAATTCACCTTTTCTGTTGCTGCAGGATTATTTACCTGCTGTGAGAAAATGATCAAATTAAGATCCTACATCTGTGCATACCCACTGTGGGGATCTTGATGATCAATGACATGGAACCCGTCTAATAATTCACACACACACCCCCTCCCCCATTCACAAAGAAACACGGTAAGAAAACACATTATGATCAGTGTAGTAAAGGTCCTGGAATACTTACACAGCTGTGGGAGGAGTGTTATGATCACACTGCCATTCAGCTCCTCTTGAGTAATCGTCTGCTTGAAATCCAGCATAATGTCCAATCCATCAAGAGAGATACAGTTCACTGGATACAGTTCTGCTACAATGACACACAAAGGAATTCTGTTTCTCTCCATCTAGAATCCACTCCAGGAAGAAGCGCAGCCACCAAGACAAAAAAATATAAAATATACTCTTTTGTTCAGTTTGAACGACTGTGCCAGCATAACATCAACATTAGGGTAGAACAGTTAAACATGCATACATGTGTACAGTCACAGAGATTACATTTAGAACAATATCTAGAAAGAAATATAGCATAACCGTCAACTTTTGCAGTGACCAGACCTTACAAATGTACCTACTGTAGGTATGTAGACAGACAGTATCAAGCTACATCCATGTCTATCAGGCCTGGCAAGCCAAATATTTTATAGTAAAACTATCTTATCAGTTAGAGATTTACAACAGTCAATTGTTGTATTATTGTTTCTCCTCAATGTTAGCTAGTAAACTTAGCTAGCTAGCTGGATAGCCGATAATTGTTATTTACATCTGTTTGGAATCCTCTATTGCATCATGCTTATAATTGTGTGAGATTGAAATTCATCCACGGTCATAATCATAACCAATGTCAACCTTCGTCAAGTATGTAACATAGCTAGCTAGTTCTAATACTTACAGTTGTTACATGTTTGCAAACAANTGTTTCTCTCCATCTAGAATCCACTCCAGGAAGAAGCGCAGGCACCAAGACAAAAAAATATAAAATATACTCTTTTGTTCAGTTTGAATGACTGTGCCAGCATAACATCAACATTAGGGTAGAACAGTTGAACATGCATACATGTGTACAGTCACAGAGATTACATTTAGAACAATATCTAGAAAGAAATATAGCATAACCGTCAACTTTTGCAGTGACCAGACCTTACAAATGTACCTACTGTAGGTATGTAGACAGACAGTATCAAGCTACATCCATGTCTATCAGGCCTGGCAAGCCAAATATTTTATAGTAAAACTATCTTATCAGTTAGAGATTTACAACAGTCAATTGTTGTATTATTGTTTCTCCTCAATGTTAGCTAGTAAACTTAGCTAGCTAGCTGGATAGCCGATAATTGTTATTTACATCTGTTTGGAATCCTCTATTGCATCATGCTTATAATTGTGTGAGATTGAAATTCATCCACGGTCATAATCATAACCAATGTCAACCTTCGTCAAGTATGTAACATAGCTAGCTAGTTCTAATACTTACAGTTGTTACATGTTTGCAAACAAGTTACAAACGCGAGGCATGACGCATAACAAGATAGCATGCGCCAGGCTAACTAGCTAGCCAACTCCAGTCATGTCCTAAGTTTTTTATATATTTTTTTTTACTTTTTAGCCCAAATTTCGTGATGGCCAATTGGTAGTTACAGTCTTGTCCCATTGCTGCAACTCCCGTACAGATTCGGGAGAGGCGAAGGTTGAGAGCCATGTGTCCTCCGAAACAAAACCCTGCCAAGCCGCACTGATTCTTGACACACTGTTCGCTTGACCCGGTAGCCAGCCGCACCAATGTGTCAGAGGAAACACCGTACAACTGGCGACACGAGTCAGCGTGCATGCGCCCAGCCCACTACAAGGAGTCGCTAGAGCGCGATTGGACAAGGACATCCGGCTGGCCAAACCCTCCCTTAACCCGGACGACGCTGGGCCAATTGTGTGCTGCCTCATGGGTCTCCCGGTCGCGGTAACCCGGACGACGCTGGGCAAATTGTATGCCGCCTCATGGGTCTCCCGGTCGCGGCCGGCTGCAACACAGCCCGGGATCGAACTCGGGTCTGTAGTGGTGCCTTAGACCGCATGGGAGGTGCCTTAGATCACTCGGGAGGCCCTGTGCTAATGCCTGCTGGTAAACCTAGCTTTAGATGGCTGGTTGTAACGTTTAGTAGCCATATAAACTCAGCATATAAAGAAACGTCCCCTTTTCAGGACCTGTCTTTCAAAGATAATTCGTAAAATTCCAAATAACTTCCCAGATCTTCATTGTAAAAGGTTTAAACACTGTTCCCATGCTTGTTCAATGAACCATAAACAATTAATGAACATGCACCTGTGGAACGGTCGATACGACACTAACAGCTTACAGACGGTAGGCAAATAAGGTCACAGTTATGAAAACTTAGGACACTAAAGAGGCCTTTCTACTGACTCTGAAAAACACCAAAAGATGTGAGGACCGCAGATGTGGCCAGGGAAATAAATTGCAATGTCCGTACTGTGAGACCCCTAAGACAGCGCTACAGGGAGACAGGACGGACAGCTGATCGTCCTCGCAGTGGCAGACCACGTGTAACAACACCTGCACAGGATCGGTAGATCTGAACATCACACCTGCGGGACAGGTACAGGATGGCAACAACAACTGCCCGAGTTAAACCATGAACGAACAATCCCTCCATCAGTGCTCAGACTGTCCGCAATAGGCTGAGAGAGACTGGACTAAGGGCTTGTAGGCCTGTTGTAAGGCAGGTCCTCACCAAACATCACCGGCAACAACGTTGCCTATGGGAACAAACACACCGTCGCTGGGCCAGACAGGACTGGCAAAAAGTGCTCTTCACTGACGAGTCGCGGTTTTGTCTCACCAGGGGTGATGGTCGGATTTGCGTTTATTGTCAAAGAAATGAGCGTTACACCGAGGCCTGTACTCTGGAGCGTGATCGATTTGGAGGTGGAGGCTCCGTCATGGTAGGGGTGGTGAGTCACAGCATCATCGGACTGAGCTTGTTGTCATTGCAGGCAATCTCAACGCTGTGCGTTACAGGGAAGACATCCTCCTCCCTCATGTGGTACCCTTTCTGCAGGCTCATCCTGACATGAACCTCCAGCATGACAATGCCACCAGCCATACTGCTCGTTCTGTGCGTGATTTCCTGCAAGACAGGAATGTCAGTGTTCTGCCATGGCCAGCGAAGAGCCCGGATCTCAATCCCATTGAGCACGTCTGGAACCTGTTGGATCGGAGGGTGAGGGCTAGGGCCATTCCCCCCAGAAATGTCCGGGAACTTGCAGGTGCCTTGGTGGAAGAGCAGCAAGAACTGGCGAATCTGGTGCAGTCCATGAGGAGGAGATGCACTGCAGTACTTAATGCAGCTGGTGGCCACACCAGATATTTTGACCCCCCCTTTGTTCAGGGACACATTATTCAATTTCTGTTAGTCACATGTCTGTGGAACTTGTTCAGTTTATGTCTCAGTTGTTGAATCTTGTTATGTTCATACAAATATTTACACATGTTAAGTTTGCTGAAAATAAACGCAGTTGACAGTGAGAGGAGTTTTTTGCTGAGTTTATATTCGGAGAGCCTGTTTCTGTCCTGCCCT
>QNTS01016429.1:24851-35947 GCA_003317085.1 Hucho hucho
CGCACACACACACACACACACACACACACACACACACACACACACACACACACACACACACACACACACACACACACACACACACACACACACACACACACAACCTCCCTGAAAGGGAAAGTTAACCAAACTAACCTTTTCCTGCAGGATGTCTTCCAGTTTCTGCCGGGGACATCTTGTCATGTCTGTAGTTTGTGTAATCCCAGAACCCAGAACCATATCTCACGTGTGTTAGCCAGTTAATAGTGTCATATGAGACTACTGTCTGTGTGTCTAGTCCAGTCCTGCTGCTCTCTGTCTCTCTCTCTGTTTGTATCTACCAGACTGTCTGGTCCAGAATGAGAGCTTGTTTACCCCTCTGACGGATTACAGTCCCATACTGAACCGCCACCCCCTTAACTCCCTGTTCTCAGCCCCCCCCCCCCAGCCCCCCACAATACAACCCAGCTCCAAACCCCATTTTAGCCTACATTCAGATCTCAGACCCCCTCTCTCCCACATCTCTCTTAGACACACACTCCTACAACTCTCTCTCAAACTGAAACTAACACACACCCTTTCTCTCGCATGCCTACACAGTGTCACTAAGACCCACACATACACATTCCCACACAACAGCTCCACATCCAGCCCTTCATACTCCAGTCAACAGGCTCACTGGCAGGCAGGGATGAGTGTGATGTGGGGAACCCCTCCTTAACAATGGGGGCCTAACGGAAATTTCATGCACGGTTTACCCAATCCCTTTCCCCCAATAAGACCCTGTTTCCCGTCGTCCCTCTGAGGGCTTCACATAAGACAGGAAAGTGTCAGAATGCGTGGTGTAGTTGGTGGAAAAGAGTCAGGCGCAGGACAGCAGAGATGAGCAACACAACGTAGTTTACTCAAATATAAACAAAGTAGAATACAATACAGAGCCCACCAATATGGACTGACATAATCAGGAATAATAACGCACACAAACATGGGGAAAACAGAGGGTGAAATAATGAACATGTAATTGGGGAATTGAAACCAGGTGTGTATAAAACAAAGACAAAACAAATGGAACATGAAAAGTGGATTGGCGATGGCTAGAAGACCAGTTACGTCGACCGCCGAACGCCGCCCGAACAAGGAGAGGGACCGACTTCGGTGGAAGTCGTGACAGAAAGACACATGAGAATACGGGAACAGCACTGATGATGACATAGACAGATGAGAATACGGGAACAGCACTGATGATGACATAGACACATGAGAATATGGGAACAGCACTGATGATGACATAGACAGATGAGAATACAGGAACAGCACTGATGATGACATAGACACATGAGAATATGGCAACAGCACTGATGATGACATAGACACATGAGAATATGGGAACAGCACTGATGATGACATAGACACATGAGAATATGGGAACAGCACTGATGAGGACATAGACACATGAGAATATGGGAACAGCACTGATGATGACATAGACACATGAGAATATGGGAACAGCACTGATGAGGACATAGACACTGAAACCTGTGCTATTTTTTGTTTAGCACTTACTGCTCTTTGCACAGGTACGTCCTTGGGTTTTCGTCTTCATGGTTTGAGTGTGAGTACCTGCTCAACTCTATTACCATGGCACACACACACAGGGACATATCATTATGTTGTAGTCTGATTTTGAGCAACCTTTTTCCTAGTGCATGAGCTGACCACAAGGTCCTTCCCCGACCTATTTAGATCGAATATCTTTCTACTGTTAATCAAACAGATGAATCCATCCATCACGTGGGAAATGTGATTCTGTTAGCCCTCCAGCAACCCTAATAAACAGTAGAGTGTTCAGGCAGCTACAGACATGTTGGAGTGATTGTAAACCAGTCAACCCTGATATAACGACTCTACCACATCCCTTATCCCTAAACTCACCCCAGGAAGCTGCTCCACTCATCTAGTGACCTCTGACCTGAACTAATATGGGTCACTGTCCAACAGGCCCCCTGCCCTGCACTGAGATAAACCCATGAGGCATTTTCTGGAACATTGACCACCACCTCAAAGGAGAGCGGTTAACTGGAGTGTAGGATAATGTAGGGTAATGATGTAGGATAATGAAGTTCAATTGGAAAAGACAACTGACAACTCAGCTTTGTGCTCCTGGTTGCTTTCATATTGGTATGTGGTTAGTTGATATTTAGGCAAAAAAATCTTAAATCCTCTCTTGTGAACTACCATGCCAGGTGTCTCCATGAAGCATGACACCTGTAGGTGGATATCCTACTCAAATAGTTCAAATTCATAACATCCTGAACAATGGAAAAACTACCATTGACTAAAATCTATATTGCGAAACAATTGGCTGAATTGATGCAATAACCATGAATAGAACGATACGTTTATAACGTTAATGTGCACCACAGATTTTTTTATTATCCTTTAAACTACTACTACTAGCTTGAGGATTGTAGCCATCAACTGTCCCCTAAACAATCACCCATATTAGCAAACTATCTTATCACATTTCTCTAGTATAGGCTACTTATCGTAATGATAAGTGATCGGCATGGTCGGTAATTTCCCGGGTTTATCGTCCCCCGATCTACGTCCATCCCAAAAACACTGGAATAAGTTCACAATTCTACATAGTCTATTCAGGGAAGTTGAATAATGAAAGTAGTACTTTCTAGTTTCGCCTACAATGATATTATCGACAACAAATACAGACGTCTCATTTTCATTCCTTTACCACATACAGGTTGCCGTGGTAACGTGCATGACTTGGCCGATCGGGACAGTAACATGCGTGATGGGTGGTGGGGGGTGCAATAACACTCATTACCCTGAGAACAGGGGTTCACAATTCACAGACCTGCAGTGTTACAGCATTAATGGTACCCCATAGAGATGCCAAAAGACTGCTGTGGAGCTGAGGGAGGCCATTAGTGAATCTATGTTCCCTTTGGGGGCTTCCTGTACTCTGCATGATGGGTGAGGACCTTTAACGGGTGATTAGGCTAGCTGTTAGCTCAAGGCTTGTGAAAGTTTAACAAGACACCAACAACCGGCAAAGTCAAAATTGTTCTCTATCCAGCTTTATAAAAGTTGAAGAAGCATATGATCTACGTGCTATTCTAGAGGAGGGTTCTACCCTATCCTATGGGCTTCAGCTTAATGACATAGTCTACAGTAGCTACATGAAATTATAAATGCATTAACATATAGGGAATATATTTACAGTGGGGAAAAAAAGTATTTAGTCAGCCACCAATTGTGCAAGTTCTCTCACTTAAAAAGATGAGAGAGGCCTGTAATTTTCATCATAGGTACACTTCAACTATGACAGACAAAATGAGGAAAAAAAATCCAGAAAATCACATTGTAGGATTTTTAATGAATTTATTTGCAAATTATGGTGGAAAATAAGTATTTGGTCAATAACAAAAGTTTATCTCAATACTTTGTTATATACCCTTTGTTGGCAATGACAGAGGTCAAACGTTTTCTGTAAGTCTTCACAAGGTTTTCACACACTGTTGCTGGTATTTTGGCCCATTCCTCCATGCAGATCTCCTCTAGAGCCGTGATGTTTTGGGGCTGTCGCTGGGCAACACGGACTTTCAACTCCCTCTAAAGATTTTCTATGGGGTTGAGATCTGGAGACTGGCTAGGCCACTCCAGGACCTTGAAATGCTTCTTACGAAGCCACTCCTTCATTGCCCGGGCGGTGTGTTTGGGATTATTGTCATGCTGAAAGACCCAGCCACGTTTCATCTTCAATGCACTTGCTGATGGAAGGAGGTTTTCACTCAAAATCTCACGATACATGGCCCCATTCATTCTTTCCTTTACACAGATCAGTCGTCCTGGTCCCTTTGCAGAAAAACAGCCCCAAAGCATGATGTTTCCACCCCCATGCTTCACAGTAGGTATGGTGTTCTTTGTCCTCCAAACACGACGAGTTGAGTTTTTACCAAAAAGTTATATTTTGGTTTCATCTGACCATATGACATTCTCCCAATCCTCATCTGGATCATCCAAATGCTCTCTAGCAAACTTCAGACNGGGGGTGCAATAACACTCATTACCCTGAGAACAGGGGTTCACAATTCACAGACCTGCAGTGTTACAGCATTAATGGTACCCCATAGAGATGCCAAAAGACTGCTGTGGAGCTGAGGGAGGCCATTAGTGAATCTATGTTCCCTTTGGGGGCTTCCTGTACTCTGCATGATGGGTGAGGACCTTTAACGGGTGATTAGGCTAGCTGTTAGCTCAAGGCTTGTGAAAGTTTAACAAGACACCAACAACCGGCAAAGTCAAAATTGTTCTCTATCCAGCTTTATAAAAGTTGAAGAAGCATATGATCTACGTGCTATTCTAGAGGAGGGTTCTACCCTATCCTATGGGCTTCAGCTTAATGACATAGTCTACAGTAGCTACATGAAATTATAAATGCATTAACATATAGGGAATATATTTATATGTAGGCCATTAGTCTCCATAATGGTACCCTATTCCTTATGTAGTGCACTACTTTTGACAGGAGCCCTATGGGCCGTGGTCAAAAGTCAGGGGCGGATTGGCCATCTGGTGCCTCAAGGAAAAGAAATGGGCCAGAGTGGGGGGTCTCAAGGAAAGAAAATTGTCCGGTGTGTTGCCAGGGACAATTTCTGGTCCCAGTCCGCCCCTGTCAAAAGTAGTTCACTATATAGGGAATACGGTTCCGTTTGAGACACAGCCTAGAAGTGTCAGCTGCAGTGGGCCATTAATACACATGTTCATTATGCATTGGATCAACAGTGAGCTACTCATCATGATAGATGAAGAACTGGTGAGGGCCAGGCAGCTGAACATGTTGCGGGGTCATGGGACTGGGAGCCACCCACACACACATGAACAAACGAGTTCACACACACACACACACAAAGGTAGAGTGCTCCCTTGACATGATCCAATTAGCTGGTCTAATTAAAAGCTACTAGACTGGTGGGGGAGAAGCTCGTTTCTCTCTCGGCTAATTACAGAGCAACACTGGGGAGGACAGGAGTGTCTCAGGGCTGTGATTCTCTCTCTCACACACACACACACACACACACACACAAACACAACCTCCCTGAAAGGGAAAGTTACACACATGCATTCACACACACAGCCATGCATGCATTCACACGCACACGTGCATTTTCGCCCACACACACACGCACACTCACTCACTATCCCATCTCTCCTGGTAAGGGATGTGATTGTAATGATCGCTTTCTCCAGTCATGGAGACTGATAGGATCTGACTCCAGAGGGAGATGGAGAGGAGTGTGTGTGTTCCAACAGCACTCTTCACTTAGCTACATTTACTATTAGATCACTCACTGAGACACAAACACGCACGCACACATGGAGTGAGTGATCTAAGTGAGCGGCAGATGTACACTGAACAAAAATATGAATGCAACATGAAAAGTGTTGGTCCCATCTTTTATGAGCTTAAATTAAAGATCCCAGAAATGTTCCTTACGTAGAAAATCTTATTTCTCTCAAATTTCGTGAACAAATTTGTTTACATCCCTGTTAGAAAGAATTTCTGTTGTCAAGATAATCCATCCACCTGACAGGTGTGGCATGTCAAGAAGCTGATTAAACAGAATGATCATTACACAGGTGCACCTTGTGCTGGGTACAATAAAAGGCCACTCTAAAATGTGCAGTTTTGTCACACAACACAATGCAATTAGCATTGGCATGCTGACTGCAGGAATGTCCACCAGAGCTGTTGCCAGAGAATGTATTGTTAATTTCTCTACCATAAGCCTCCTCCAACGTTGCTTTAGAGTACGTCCAACCGGCCTCACAACCGCGGACCACGCGTATGGCATCATGTGGGCGAGAGGTTTGCTGATGTCAACGTTGTGAACAGAGTGCCCCATGGTGGCGGTGGGGTTATGATGTGTCGCGCTGCATGAGGTGGGGGTCACACCAGACACTGACTGGTTTTCTGATCCACGCCCCCTTTCCTTTTTTTTTTTAAGGTATCTGTGACCAACAGATGCATATCTGTATTCCCAGTCATGTGAAATCCATGTATTTATTTAAATTGAACTGAGTTCCTTATATGAACTTCTAACTCACTAAAATCTTTGAAATTGTTGCATGTTGCGCTTATATTTTTGTTCAGTAGAGTTTTCTTTGGCCCATACATCACTGTTAGGGGCTTGACTGTGTAGGTTGGGGTGCTAAAGGGGTCAGCTGACAGCTGGGAAATGGGACGCTCCTGTGACTCAAAGGTTTTCGGAAAAGATGAATGGTGTGGTGTGAGGCAGGGGGTAGGGTGGTCCATGACTTAAGTGGGGGGGACCCCTTCAAGCCCCATATTCTATGTCCCTCTCATCACACATGCATGCACATGCCCACGCACACAAACATACACACTCACACGCACACTGTGACTCTACTGCCATTCGAATGCTAATTCAGGGTTTCTAAGTGTGACCTTGACACCAGCGAGGGGCCCTTCCTGTGTGATATCTGCCTAATCTGAGTCTCTCTCTCTCTCTCTCTCGCTCACACACACACATACACCACACACAAACATCACAATATACAGCTGAGGCAACACTAATGCTAGATTACATCACTACTCCCATTGACTGGCTATAGAAAACCACATGAGTTGATCTGTACCTCTGGTGACCAGAGAGAAATACGGAGCTAACTCTCTCCTCGTTGTCGTCTAGGAGACTAGTTCAGCTTGAGTGCAGACAGCAGCTTGCAAGCGGGCTGGGACGGGGACAAAGGGGGCGTGGCTAGGACCTGACAGACAGGGTTGAACTGTCATAGCTGTGACTGGCAACTGGGTCCATAGAGTCACCCTAGACAGTCCTACAGACAAGATTGGGTGACACCAAAAAAGGTAGTCCTGCTATCAATGGGAACATGATGTGTGGTGTGTCAGTGTTTCCTATCTTGCACTAATATCTGACTTTAATCCCTCTGCCGTAGACTTGATCCAAACCATAAGACAACGTAAAGAAAATATGTTTCCTTCAGTCAGACTGGGTGGTATGAATAGAACATATAGGCTATTATTGTCTGTGGAAAGCTAGTCTTAAGCCTGGGCAGTTTGTATGAACATGGCTCTGTGTTCACCAGACCAGATCTGACACCGACTTCACACTCCAAGTTAAGTCGACGTAGCAAAAGGTTGTGTTTTGACAGCTGCTGGCTGTCTCAGACACTGATGGGGTACAAGAATGTGCGTCAGGCACAATTTCGACATAGGGAGTCAATTCTGCAGAACAGAACAGTGCTTTTCATACCTCAAGTATGAGTGATGAGGGGATTTTTTTTTTTTTCAGTGTGTGTATGTGTGTGTGTGTGTGTGTGTGTGTGCATGCTATTTGTTGTAATACACTAACTTTCAAAGTTGCACAGTTCAAAGCCAAAAGCTCCATTCAAGTTCATTTATGGGATAGATTCACTTTTGGAATCTCCACATTCGTTCTCATTCTACTAGGTGTCTTGGTTTAACTATGCATTCGTCTCAGCTGGTACCAACAAATGGAGATTGGCAGAACCAATATATCAGTCTAATAATTTGGTCCAATCAGTGCCAAAGAATTAGCATCTCATCCAATCAGTGCCTATATATCATCATTTTTTCCAATCAGTGCCAATCAGTGCTAACATTAGTCTTTTAATCAATAAGCGCCAATATGTTAGTACTTCATCCACTCAGAAGGCAATATATTTGTCTTGCATCCAATCAGCGCCAATATTTCAGTATTACTATCAGCGCAGCTGCTGATGATTGAGTGGCAGAATGAGGTGGATCTAGGAGAAGGATATCGTCTCCAGACTGTTAATTACCTAAACATCATCTCTCCCGTCGCCAGACATCATCTCTCCCGTCGCCCAAACGTCTCGGCGGAAAGGTTAGCGTCTGGCTCAAATGGAGCCTTGTTAGCCATGCGTGTCACGACCAGGCTCCCAGACTTCCTACACCATGGTGACTTGAGCGATGTCTAATGCTTTGACAGGACTCTAATAGCCTTTAAAATGCCATGCCAATGTCCGATAACGCAACCGCAAGTCCACACTCACTAAGAGACTGTGGTAATCCATAGAGGATAGGAGGGAAGGTGTGTGTGTGTGTGTCTGTGAGGAGGTTCACTCGTTAAAAGAAGGGAGGGAGAGTGAGAATAGAGGTAAAAATAGATGAGGTGATAAATGACTGTGTCTAGATGTGAGTCGTATTATCCTCCTGTGTACAACTCTGTATCCACCTTAGTGAGCTAGCTAATATAAGGCCTGAGTCCACAGTTCCCTGATGACAGGTCAGAGAGTCTACGGCGGCACACTGACATCTACGATGACTAAAGTAAGAACTTTGTTTTTTGAGGTAAGAATACGCTTTTCCTCTAGGGAAGGAGAATGTTCTTTCATGAAGAGATTTAGACAATATGCAACTATTTTAGTCTACCAAGTATAAAGCAACGTGTGGAAACCACAGCAATGCTACTTAAGACTTCCTCGTACTGCAGGCGGGAGGTTGAACAAAGACATGGGAGAGAGCAAGACTTCTTTCCATTCTCACCCAGACAGCATGAAAAACCCACCATCCGAAAACCCATCCTACATCCCTTTCTAAGATCCCAACCTAGTCCCCACCTACCCCTTCTATTCCAAAACACCTCATGATTTCTACTAAGGGTGTTCCTGCGCTACACTCTTAGAAAAACGGTGTTATCTAGAACCTAAAAGGGTTCTTTGGTTGTTCCCATAACAGAACCCTTTAAAGAACCCTTTTGGTTCCAGATAGAACCCTTTTGGGTTCCATGTAAAACCCTTTCCACAGAGGGTTCTACATGGAACCCCAAAAGGTTCTACATGGAACCAAAAAGGTTTTTACCTGGAACCAAAAAGGGTTCTCCTATGGGGACAGCTGAAGAACCCTCTTGGAACCCTTTTTTATAAGAGTGTAGCCTTCATATTTAACGAGTGGTTACTCTAAGTCTTCCCTCTCTCTCTTCCTGTACCTTTTCTCTTCTACATCAACGGTAAGTGGATTTGGGTCCACTCTCCTTCTGCCATAATCATCTCTTCACACAATGAGCGTGAAAATAACAAGTTAAAGTGCCCACCCTTCAGCACTTTTCTGTCTTTTACTGGGGTTCTGGGATACAATGGAATAATTGTCAAGAGAAAAAAGGAAAGAGAAAGAGACAGAGACAGAGAGAGCAAGAGCGAGAGTGAGAGAGAGGAAATGACAGTGTGTGTGGGAGACAAGGACTTTCTGTCTAATGAACATGGGTTAATTTAATGGACGAGGACTGTCTCTAGACTTGTCGTATGGGAAATGTCAGGTCAAACTGTGTTAGTACACCAAATGGAAGAAAACGGAGTAAAACATGGAGGGACCACATGGGGTTGTTTTGCTACGATGTGCTTTAATGAACATGACCCAGGAGAAGGATACAGTGTCTGACAGTATAGTCCACCAATCTCCTTCCCCCTTCAGTATTCTATCCATTCCTACCAGCCCTCGATGAAAGGAGGAGAGACAGACAGACTGTCCCCTTCTACAAACACACAGCATCATTATCTTCTTTATTCCCTGGCTGGATGGGAAGTGAATAGAGATAGATTAGCCTGGCCTGGTGATTGCTTTCTCTCTCCAGGTGAACTCATTCACTCTCCTCCCTCTTTAATTTGAATCTCTTTAAAAGCACACAAAAGGCTGATAGGATTCATAACTCTGCATACAGTCCAATTTACTGGCTGAAATTGTTTTTCAGACCATGCACCTGTGATCTTCCTCTTTCCTCTCAGAGCTGTACAAGGGTAGTACATCGGTTTATTAGCTTGGTCCTAGATCTGTTTGTGTTGTTATGCCTGACGACCATAGGAGTTGGCAAGACAGCAGAAACAAATCTTGGATCAGGCTAGAGGTTTTTGGGTAGTCCTGTTTTGGGTTATGCTGCTAGCGGAGAGGGTGAGTGACGTGCCTTTCTGTCTGTGAAAGGCACGTCACGGCCCAGTTGGTTTTTTAGCAGTGGGCTGTCAGTGTGTGTGTGTGTGTCGGACTGACAGCGTTTTAGGGTCTCTCATTCATCAGATCACTCTCATCAGGCTCCAGGCTTGCCACCACAAATTAGCACAGCCTGTCACACCCGCCACCCGAAGTGTGTAACCTAGCAACACTGCCATGTTACATGGACATGTGATGACTTCATCCTGAGGGACAGGTCACAGCCAGGTACAAGTCACTCCCCATGGAGAGGGGTTGAGACGTCAGAGTCTCTGGTATTACACTGTTCTCTGGCTGTTACGTAGCCTAGCGGTTAAGAGCATTGGGCCAGTAACCGAAAGGTCGCTGATTCGAACCCCCAAGCCAACTAGGTGAAAAATATGTCGATGTGCCCTTGAACAAGGCACTTAACCCTAATTGCTCCTGTACGTCACTGTGGATAAGAGGATCTGCTAAATTAATAAAATTAACATGTAAAATGTAATAACATATCCCTGAAACTCTCCCACATCTTGATTGGTCTTCCTCTAACCCTGAACCACCACACTCATATTACACCTATAGCTGAACAAGTCATACCCCCTGATCCAATCACATCTAAACAACATCATCGCCTGGCTGTAATCATCCAGTGTAGCTGGGTCGGCAACCAAAACAAACAGGGATTTAACAGCATTAATAGGCCTCATCAACAAGTGGAAAATGAATTCATCAGTTCAGTATGTGATCCATCCGTCCACTATTTCCAACCAGCAGCACCAACCTGTACAGCGACTTTTCGCCCACTCCTTGTCCTCCTCCTCCTCTCAAAACCCTGACTGCACCAAGACTTAATTACCGTCTCATTGCACTGAGACATGTCCCTGGTTCAATTACGGGGGCTGAGGCCTTAACTTCTTAGGGAGCGGCTCCCGAGGTGACGGTTTTGGAGAGTCTGGCGTGCCCAAAGTAAAATGCCTCCCACTCAGGCCCAGAAAATAGGATATGCACATAATTAGTACTATTGGATAGGAAACACTCTGAAGTTTCTAAGAGTGTTAAAATATTGTCTGTGAGTATAACAGAACTGATATAACAGGCGAAAACCAGAGGA
>QNTS01016445.1:5135-16214 GCA_003317085.1 Hucho hucho
GGGATGGGAGAGTGAAGATAGGAGGAGGTGGGGGGTGGAAGAGGGAAGGGAGGAGGGAGGAGGAGGGGGATGGGAGAGGGAAGGTAGGAGGAAGAGCCTGATAGGGTTTAGTTGTAAGTAAAACAGATTCATGTGTGGAAAACAGGGACAGGTGCCAGAAAGCAGAGCACTCACCATTTTTTACTTTGTTTATCTAAATTTAATTTAGAGGCTGATGCTGTACAGAAAGTTCCAGATTGTGCTTCATAGTATTGACTGTGTAGGAGACTTTTCCATTACAAAGTGGAACATTTTCTAGAGCTAATGCTTTGATCTTATCAGCGCTAATGTAGGAATTAGTACGACCCAGTTCAAATACACTGCCACAATAACCTACCATCTAAACCCCAGCCTGCCTAATGTACCATGGCTTTAGCTCTGTATCTAGTGATAATGAGGGTCATTCAATCATTTAAAGTGCGGCACACACTGTTCCCAGATCAGCCATATTCTTTAACTGTTATGACTGTTACCTATTTACATATATTGTGGTATAGAAGGCAATTATGTGTACTTTAAGGCCAGATGTTAATGATGGGTAGAGCCTACAGTAAATATGTTATGGAACAATGGTAATGGTTGTCTGCAGATAGGAGTAATCAATCTCTTTAGCCTCCCTACTGCCACTTTAATGGGAGGTGCATTGTGTAATTTTCTCACTGCATTCGGTTGCAAATATGTTTCTTACCCAATGGTGCATTTTACTCTCCTTGGTGTTTTTTCAGCGTTTTATCCTGCATATTCATGTTTACAAAGAGATGGCTGACACATCTACAGCGCCTACAGTGTGTGTGTGTGTGTGTGTGTGAATGTGTGTGTGTGTGAATGTGTGTGTGTGTGTGTGTGTGTGTGTGTGTGTGACTGACTGAGGGACCACTATGTGAGGTCCTGGTTTTCATCTACAGTATTAAAACCCTGTGAAGACCCCCACCAGTAAGGAGATTAGATTGTGGCCTTTCAGTTTAATCTGTGTACATGTGGCAGAGCACCTGTGTGTGCTGGGCCTCTGTTTTCATCCTGTGTCTGGGTCATCCAGCGCTGCCTTCCTCTATGCCACTTTCTGTAGGATGAAAGAACAGAAGAAGTGGCCATCTCTCATGAGGGGGTCTACCAGAAAATTAGATTTCTTGATGACAGTGTGTATGTGTGCGTGCATGCCAGCCTGCGTGCGTGAGTGTGCAAATGTGTGTGTTCATATGCATGAATCCATGATGTGCACTCACTACTCTTGTGTTTGTTTTGCATTTTGATATAGGATCTTAATGGTATATGGAGGTGTGTATTTCAGGCATTGGCTGTGTGTGTACTATGTGGTCTGTCTGGCAGTAGGGACTGAGGGGGATGAGGGAGGAGAGAGCAGTAATTATGGACTCTTCATATTCAGCAGAACATCAGAGGGAAGTCATTTGTTGCTCTATATTTAATCAGCAGAGATAATGAGGCTGACTGCAGCTGCCATGGCAGACTGACTGACTGGGGAGGACACACAGCGACATCATTTCCTCCTGTCTTTAATATAACCTAACCACACTGTTATTTATTTCCTTACTTATTGCTGCTGTTCCTATAACCATTATCACCTCTCTCTATGTCTCTCTCTCTCTCCACCTCTATTCTCTCACTCCACTCTCCTCTTTTCCATTCTCGCTCTCTGTTGTCTCATTTCTTTCCTTTTATTTTCTCTTATCTATCTACCTCTCCCTCAATCTCCACCACTCCCCCTCTCTTTACTTTGGCATTCACCTGTTACCCATCTTGCTCTTCACTGGTCATTCTCCATCCATCCCTTCCTCTCTCCATCCCTCCATCCATCCATCCCTCCCTCTCTCCATCCCTTCCTCTCTCCATCCCTCCCTTCATCTCTCCCTCTCTCCATTCCTCTTTCTCTCAGGGTGCAGGTAGAATTCTATGTGAATGAAAACACTTTCAAGGAGCGCCTCAAGCTGTTCTTCATCAAAAACCAAAGATCCAGTGAGTTGTCAATGTTCAGACAGGGAGTTCCTACTCATTGTCCTATAGGCTGGCTGTCGTTACATAATCATTTCTGTTTGGGTGTTCCTTCACATGATTGGTTGCTTTGTTAAGTACTCTGTCCGTGGTGTTCCCTAAGTGGTTTTGACTGTGTGTGACGTGTTGTACCCTTGCTCTAGGTATATTCCTGTATGTCTATATGTTCTGTATGTCCTATCAATGTCCACTGTGTCCCATTGATGTTCTCAATAACCTAATGGCTGTGTTTACACTGGCAGCACAATTCTGATCTTTTACCCAATTATTGGCAAAAGATCTGATCGGATTGGTCAAAAGACCAATTAGTGGCAAAAGATCAGAATTGGGCTGCCTTTGTAAACACAGCCATTGATCGATGAGAATGTATTATGTTTAATTGATTCATTTATTGACTTTATTGATTAAGTCCTTGACTTGCTGTGGTTGGTTTATGTGCTGCAGGTCTGAGGGTGAGGCTGTTCAACTTCTCTCTGAAAGTGTTGAGCTGTCTCCTCTACATGGTCAGAGTCCTACTGGACGACCCACAGGAGGAGAGACAGGACTGGTGAGGAAGAAGAGTGGCTTTAGTATTGGAGAGGGAGTGAGGAGTATTGGTGGAGAGGGAGTGAAGAGTATCAGTGGAGAGGGAGTGAGGAGTATTGTTGGAAAGGGAGTGGGGAGTATTGGTGGAGAGCGAGTGAAGAGTATCAGTGGAGAGGGAGTGAAGAGTATCAGTGGAGAGGGAGTGAGGAGTATCAGTGGAGAGGGAGTGAGGAGTATTGGTGGAGAGGGAGTTAGGAGTATTGGTGGAGAGTGAGTGAAGAGTATCAGTGGAGAGGGAGTGAGGAGTATCAGTGGAGAGGAAGTGAGGAGTATCAGTGGCGAGGGAGTGAGGAGTATCAGTGGAGAGGGAGTGAGGAGTATTGGTGAAGAGGAAGTGAGGTGTATTGGTGGAGAGTGGTCAGTCAGTACTTACCATGGAGAAAGAGGGATAGGTAAAGACGAGATGTAAGGGTTAGGTTTAAGGTAGTTTCGCTCGGCCAGGGGCTGGGAGATTAAGACCAGATGTAGGGAAGGACAGTGGAAAGGGAAAGAGTAGGGGGTAGAGAAATGGGTAATGTTGAGAACACCGGGGTTACAATTCTAGAGGAAACAGAGAGAGAGAAAGTTGAAGTCATATAGGATGGGGTTGAGGAACACAGGAAGTTAGAACTCTTTGACTGTCCAAACATGGCACGTTTCAGTTCTCTTGTTGTGCATGTTTCCCGCTGTAGTCTGGACTGTTCCAAACAGAATGCATCGGTCCACCCCAGCAGGACCCAGTTTGACTGGTAAGTTTACATGTTTATGTCCCATTCATCTTTAATGGGAGTCTAATACAGAGGGTCACAGAGATGTTCATCCTGTATCCACCACAGAGCACTGTAATGAGACCATGCACAACAGACAGTTAATGATACTTGGAGTAATAGAGAGGTTGGAGATGTAGATATGGTACATTATGCAGGTTGACGTTTATTGTCATGAGTCTTGCCCTAGAGGCAGAACTGAGCAATTTCCGCTCGATGGACCAACTGCATAGAAAAAATTGTCTATATCCTAAAAATGTATGAAAACAAAAATGTGCTTTTTGGTCTTAATTAAAGTTATGGTTAGGCATTAGGGTTAGCAGTGTGGTTAAGGTTAGGGTTAGGGTTAGGTTTTGATGACTTTGTGGCTGTGCCAGCTAGTGACCACTCTGCCTCCAGGGCAATTTTCATGACAATAAATGCCAACCTGCAAACATTACAGTATTGCAGGAGCACGTTAGTTTGTCACAATGTTACCTGTATGGATTTCATGCCAACATAATACCTACTGTATGTAGTGTGCGTATAACCTAATTAGCAGCTGCTGTCTGTAAACCAGTCAAAGACTGATGCAGGAAATGTCTTGGGGCTGCTGTGAGTGTGTGCACTAGACCAGAGCCTGAAGGGGAAGTAAACAGAAACTATTTGAATTAGGAGTCTTGTTGATGATTTGCACTTAAAAGTGAACTTAGTTTGCACTCATCCAAAATGTACTTACTAGGAGTGGAATGTCCACTGAGATTCAAAGGCACGAGTGAGTGAGTGAGCGAGTGAGCAAGTAAGTGACCAACAAACCGACCGTCCAACTGACTGAGTCTGTCCCAGATGTGACTGGGTCCTTGGGCTCTGCCTCCAGTCCTGCTCAGGGACATATTTATTTAATTGGCGGCTGGTGACACTGTAAACTCTGGCTATAAATGAATAAGGAGCATGACAGAGTGTGCTTAATAACGACTTTGGCTGGCTGTTTCTCCAGGCAGCACACTAAGAGGACACACACACTCCAGGCAGCAGACTCAGAAGGCAGCACTGAGGCAGCCATGATAAGCTCAGAGAGGCCTCTGGATAGAGCCTCTTTCTCACAACAAAGCTGTAAATCTGCATTCATATTATCTGCGAATATTGGTTGTGATGCTTTTTCACAGAGGAAGTCTAATGGCAGCTGTAGTTCAGAACCACTCGCTTGTAAACGACATAATTACAAGAGGCGTTATGTAATTGGATTGATCATATTTGAAAGGGAGTCCTTTTAATATTTAACCCTGTTACATCTCCTTTTTCTTTTCTTCTCCCTCTTTCTTTCCTTTTTCCTCTCCCTTCTTTCCTCTCCTCCCTCTGTGTCATGTATCATGTGCTCTCTATGTTCCATGTCTGCAGGTCTCTGATCATCTGGGTGAATAGGCCTCTGCCTCTGTGGGCTCTACAGGTCAGAACTGTCATATTAACAAGGCTGTCTGCGCACACACACACACACACACACACACACACACACACACACACACACACACACACACACACACACACACAGACAGACAGACAGACAGACAGACAGACACTCTCTCTCTGGTTTATTGCTTCACTTTAACTTCTTATTGATGGAGTTCAATCCAATCATCAAAATGATGATTCCACCCACTCTCTGTCTCTCTCACTCTCTATTGCTGTTACTACTCCAATCTTTCTCTCTCTCTTTCTTTCTCTCTCTCCTTTCATCTCTCTCCAGGTGCTTGTAGCTTTCATCAGCTTTTTCGAGACCATGTTGCTGGTGTACCTCAGCTACAAGGTGAGTACACTGTAAATCTGTTCCCTGTAAATGTACAGAATTATACTGGCACCAGAGTTGCCAACTTAATACTGTAATTTTTTATTTTTTATATATTTTACAGTACTATTTCCCTTACTGTAAAACATATTACAGCATCCATTACAGTACTGCACTGGTAACTCTGGTGCCAGGTCAATGCTGTAAATTTACAAATTTACATTACGTAAAATTATTTGTACGTAAAATAAATATATTTGAATTGGTAACAACATTAAACAGCAAATTACACAAAATAATTCACTATAGAAGTAACAACAGCTAACACATATGTAACCAAATAATAGCATCACTACAACACTAATTTAAAAACAAATTGTTTGCCTGTGTGTGGGGGGTGTGGGGAGAGAGGAAGATCAAATTGGGATTGGGTACAATCCTAGACCTATAATCTGGGGCAACTCTATTCAGGGTAAGGGTGTTCAGAGGCGGTGAAACACACAACGGGACAGTTTGGACAGGAGAGCATCCAGGAGAGAGAAGGCAGCGCAGAATCAGGGGTTCATCATGGGGCTCCCTAACAATCCTCCTCAGTTCTGATTTGTCAGCTCTTCTCACCCTTAGGACAAGCATAGAAAAATAAATAATAGAATGAGAGACAGAGAGAACCAGGGATGTTACCCTGTGGGTAAAAAGATAGGTGACAAGGGACATATCAAGCTGGTGTTGTGTGTGTGTGTACTTACCTCACTAGAGGTCATTCAAACTGAGAGCCCAGTGAACCCAATCACACAGGGTTGTGAAAGCAGAAGACACTGTGTCCCTGTGTTGTTGCCGTTCGTGCTCTCCCCATTGAGTAGACTGTATCAAGGTGACATCTAGATGGCTACCAATATGAGTTATTTATTGTGTAGGCTGCTATCCCACTTGAAATATAATCCTGGGACAGAAAAAATTGGCCACTTTACTAGCTACCGCGGCAACACTGTGTTACAGCTGCTCAGTGGCAAGCGCCTTAGGTCGGCAAACACCTCGATACAATACAGGTGCACTGCTCATTCGAATCCGCTTTGGTGGCTCGCGACTAGTGTAACGGCCCACGACGTGGTTTATGTGTAAAATTCAGCCTGTCAATCCGGAAAAATAAACTTTGCGCAGGTAATACTATGGGTGATATCTTTTGAACTGCTAGAAACAAACCATTATCTCTGTAGTAACGGTGAAAACATAACAGTCACTAATCTGGGCTCAGTTTATTCTCTATGGCACTCAGAGGCTGCGGTGTACCTAAAAGCCTATAATCACAACAATTATTATCTGGGTTGTGTCAACTTGAGCTAGCTAGCTAGCTGGCTAGCTAGATAGCTAGCAAACGTTAGCCAGCTAGCTAGCTAGGTTAGCTAAGAAAACATGCAGTAATTCAGTGTTGGCTAGCAATACAAATACTTATAAACAAGTCAGGGTACCTACCCAGAAGCTGATGAAAATATTCTTCCACTTCACAGCCGCTTCAAGAAGATATTTACTAAAATAGTCTGAGATTCATGTGTCTCACCCGACAGGTTGGCGCCTGAAACTGATCATTTGAATCTACAGTAGGCATAAGCTATTAGTGTAAAAAAATACTATTATTTTTATTATTTGACCCTGCTGGTCATCTATGAACGTTTGAACATCTTGGCCATGTACTGTTATAATCTTCACCTGGCACAGCCAGAAGAGGACTGGCCACCCCTCAGAGCCTGGTTCCTCTCTAGGTTTCTTCCTAGGTTCTTGCCTTTCTAGGTGAGGTTTTCCTAGCCACCGTGCTTCTACATCTGCATTGCTTGCTGTTTGGGGTTTTAGACTGGGTTTCTGTATAGCACTTTGTGACATCGGCTGATGTAAAAAGGGCTTCATAAATAAACTTGATTGATTTATTATTTTTCAGCATTTTACCATAATGCAGTGCTATCTACAGCATTAATGCTGTAAAACACACGTACTGTATTTTACTGTGAGTTCTAAAGTGTTTTACTGTTGAGATTACAGAAACGGATTCCCTTCATAGACACTGCTGGAGATGGATAGCTATTTTGGTGCCCCACAAAACAGCAAGCCTCAGTCTGTGTCTGTCTATGTCCTGGGGGAATGTGCTTTACATCTCATCATTTGATCCTTTGATATATCCTTTGATATACAGTCTAGATTAAGCATATATCTGAGCAGGGCCGTCTCCAGGCATAAGTGACGGAAGCGGTTGCTTAGGGCCCCCGGTACCCACATTTGTTTTGGGAGGGTGGAACTCAGTCGGGGTCTCAACTTACTGTTAGTAGAATAAATAAGGTTCAATTTCGAAATTTGGTTGTGCATCAGCAGTTTTTCTCTTGTTATGTCAGTCACTTACAGTAACTCAATTAACCAGGTCAGCTAACGATTGTTAGATTGGTAAGTTAGTCTAGCCAGCTATCTGAACTTGTGGTAGGCCTAATCATGGTCAAATACCGACCAAGCACGCAGGGCATGTGCCCAGTGGCCCTGACCTCTAAGAGGCCCCCATTGATTTTGTTGGTCACTTTCACTCAGATATCATTAACATGGCATAAGTCTTTGCAAAATGTGTAGAATTGCATGAAATGTGTTATAAAAATTGCTAAACTTCTCTCTGCGCCATGGCAAAATATGTAGAATTGCAGAAAGCTTGGTTTAAAACTGCACCATTTTATCTACTCCCCCTGTCAAAATGTGTAGAATTGTAGGAAATTAACTTTAAAACTTAAATTCAAGAGGGGGGGCTGTCAAGAGGGGGGCCACTAAAATGTTTTGGGGGGGGGCAACCAAATCTCGCTCAGGACCCCCAAAGGGCTCGGGCCGACCCTGTATTTGAGGTGCCTCAGCAGGATCTCCCTATTGAATGATGCATGATGCATGAGAGTGACTGGGATAAAGGAATCCCCCCTCAGAGAGAGGCAGCATGTGATCTGATCCCTTCCAATGGAGGGTTACCCAGCATCCCTGCTCTTTGATGTACGTAGCAAACTGGCGGTGTGTCTATTGGTCTGTGGAGCTGTCACACCATGGCTCACACTGCCTAGCCTGCTACAGTGTCAGCCAGGGGGCGAGGAGGAGGTGGAGGTTTTAATGCTTAAACCTCTATCGATATCTCTGTGGACATACACAAGGCCTGGCTCTGGCTCTCCACCCACACAAACCAGCCCTCCGGTTAGCTATAAGCAAGCTGTGGCTGAACACATAAAAAAAGCCACATGATATTTGACATCTTAATTGTACAAGAAGCTTACAGACTGAAACATGAGTAATGCCTCCTTTTTAAGTGGAAGTGAACAGGTAGCAAAGGAGAGTCACCCTTGTCCGTGTCCGTGTTCAGCAGGGTAAACGTGGCCATTTCATTCACAAATCCAATCAAAGGAACACTTTATTTGATAATCCCCGAGGTTGCCATGACAATGGAGTTTCCCTGACCTCCGTGTGTTGTTGTGTTTCCAGGGCAACGTTTGGGAGCAAGTGTTGCGTGTTCCCTTCATCCTGGAGATGATCAGTGCGGTTCCCTTTGTGATCACTGTGAGTCCAATCAAACGCATGCATTATGGAACGTTATGCCTAGTGAGCAATTTGTTCTTTGATCGTGTTGTACAGTAGTTTCAACCCCCTACAGGGAATACATTTCACACAATATATAGGATGTTGCATGTCTGTGCTCAATAAGATACTCTACCCTTCCCCCACTGGCTATTTTTCCCTTCAATATCTGACCGAACTTACAAAGATATGGACCTTTGATGAGGCATGATGATGCATAAATGCCGTTAGCTCTCACCAAAACACAGACTAAATCTCTTTCTCCTTCAGGTGATTTTGCCCTCCCTCAGAAATCTGTTCATCCCTGTGTTTCTCAACTGCTGGCTGGCCAAACATGCTTTGGAGAATATGATAGTGAGAAAATACATATTTATTGCTCAGTTTATGTCACTCTATCTCTCCATCTCACAACTGTTCTCTCTCTGTGCTCTCCAGGTGTCTCTTTATCTCATCTCTTCCATTGTTTCTTTCAGATTAAATCTCTGCACCTCTAAAAACATTGCACTGTTCTCTCTTTCTCTTTATACCACAAGTTTTGACTCCTACTCATTCTTACATATGTAAGTGCATGTATTCTCTATTATTTTCTTGTATTATACACATCATATTCCTTTTGTCCTTGTCCCTCAATTATCTTTGTTTTCTTCTCTGGTTTTTGGGACATTATGAAGATTCAATGGCTTTACACTACATCCTCCCCACGTCACAACACTATCTTTTTCTTATCACCCTTCTCTCTCTCTCTCTCTCTCTCTCTCTCTCTCTCTCTCTCTCTCTCTCTCTCTCTCTCTCCCCCTGTGTTTCAGAATGATCTGCACCGGGCCATCCAGCGTACTCACTCAGCTATGTTCAACCAGGTCCTCATCCTCATCTGCACCCTGGTCTGCCTCATGTTCACCTGGTGGGTCACCACAACAGTTTTCCTCTACTTGAGCCCAATGGCAGGTATAGGAGTGTTTGGTAGAGGCTAGCTTTGAGTAATAGCCCAGGCTGATATAGCGTAATATTAGGTCCTGGAGGTCTGAAAAGCTTCCTGGATGAGACTGGCTGACCTTATCACTGCTGACAGCACAATGTTGACTCAACCGGCCCTTCAGCTCTGTGTAAACACACACTAGTCATATACACACAGTGCACAAACACTTGGCACACACACCGTTGACAGACGTCATGCCCGCACACACAAAAAACACACACACACACACACACACATACACACAGTAGTTCCCTCTGGTCTTCTCATGCTTACTTCCTCCTTCCCACCTGTCCATCTCTCTCTCCTCCTGTTCCTCCCCTCCCCCTCTGACTCACTTCTCAATCCCCATCATAATTGGCTTTCTTCCTCTCCTTAATCTCTTCCCCTTCTACATCAACCTCTCTTCACCTCTCCATCACCTCCATCCTCTTCTTCTCTCTTCAACATCTCTCCTTCCTATTGTCCCTCTTCTCCCTCTTCCCCTCCACCTCCCCCTCCTCCTTCCACATCATCCTCCTCCTCCTCCTCCACCTCCTCCTCTCCTTCCTCCTCCTCCTCCTCCTCCTCCTCCTCCTCCGTCCTCATCCTCTCCATCCTCCACCTCCTCCTCCACATCCTCCTCCTCCATCTCCACCTCCACCTCTTCCTCCTCCTCCGCTTCTTCCTCCTCCTCCACCTCCTCTTCCTCCACCATCTCCCTCCTCCTCTCCTCAGTATATGTGGGATCCAGCACCTAGAGCGAGCAGGAAACAACCTGACTCTGTTTGACTCGCTCTACTTCTGCGTGGTCACCTTCTCTACCGTGGGCTTCGGTGATGTCACACCCCAGATATGGCCTTCTCAGCTGCTAGTGGTCATCATGATCTGTGTGGCGCTCATCGTGCTTCCCATACAGGTGAGGCGGAATCCCAATGTTGCTGTTGTTGTTGTTTTAATTGTATTTTTATGGATCATTTAGCTTGTGCTGTTTTCCAGTATTTCTCCCTGATGTATTCCCCACACATACGGCTGAGGGGAGAATCCGAGTGAACAACAATATTGTACATCAGATATTCCAATTACACAGAAGAACATAGTGTCACTGTTTCAGTGAATCTGTCATTCCTGCCCATAGTAGTATCCCTCTCCTCTCCCCATGTCCCATTACTGTCATTTCAGTTGTGATAATAGGAACATTTTACAGTGGGGCAAAAAAGTATTTAGTCAGCCACCAATTGTGCAAGTTCTCTCACTTAAAAAGATGAGAGAGGCCTGTAATTTTCATCATAGGTACACTTCAACTATGACAGACAAAATGAGGAAAGGAAATCCAGAAAATCACATTGTAGGATTTTTAATGAATTTATTTGCAAATTATGGTGGAAAATAAGTATTTGGTCACATAC
>QNTS01016479.1:0-12301 GCA_003317085.1 Hucho hucho
CTCGTTGTCCCATGTCCGGGTGAGAGACAGTACAATGCCCTCGTCACCCCTTGTCCCTTGTCTGGGTGAGAGACATAGCAATGCCCTCGTTGTCCCTTGTCTGGGTGAGAGACATAGCAATGCCCTCGTTGTCCCTTGACCAGGTGAGAGACAGTACAATGCCCTCTGCAGACATTGGCTCCTTGAACGGGGACAGCATGACAGACTAAACCATGAGTGAAAGGAACGAGAAAGGATCATTGGGACAGGTAAGAGATGGTAATAGATGGTAATAGGTGGTAATATTTGGTAATAGGTGGTAATAGATGGTAATAGATGGTAATAGGTGGTAATATATGGTAATAGATGGTAATAGGTGGTAATATATGGTAATAGATGGTAATAGGTGGTAATAGATGGTAATAGATGGTAAAAGGTGGTAATAGATGGTAATAGATGGTAAAAGGTGGTAATATGTGGTAATAGGTGGTAATAGGTGGTAATATATGGTAATCGATGGTAATAGGTGGTAATATATGGTAATAGATGGTAATAGGTGGTAATATATGGTAATAGATGGTAATAGGTGGTAATATATGGTAATAGATGGTAAAAGGTGGTAATATGTGGTAATAGGTGGTAATAGATGGTAATAGATGGTAATAGGTGGTAATATATCGTAATAGGTGGTAATAGATGGTAATATGTGGTAATATATTGTAATAGGTAGGTGGTAATAGGTGGTAATATATTGTAATAGGTAGGTGGTAATAGGTGGTAATGTGTGGTAATAGATGGTAATATGTGGTAATATATCGTAATAGGTAGGTGGTAATATGTGGTAATATATGGTAATATGTGGTAATAGATGGTAATAGGTGGTAATAGGTGGTAATATATCGTGATTGGTAGGTGGTAATAGATGGTAATAGATGGTAATAGGTGTGGTAATATATCGTAATTGGTAGGTGGTAATAGATGGTAATAGATGGTAATAGGTGGTAATATATGGTAATATGTGGTAATAGATGGTAATAGGTGGTAATATGTGGTAATATATCGTAATTGGTAGGTGGTAATAGATGGTAATAGATGGTAATAGGTGGTAATAGGTGGTAATAGATGGTAATAGATGGTAATAGATGTTAACTCGTTGTAGTATATAGTTTTTTCTTCTTCTTCATAGTGTATTCATTCACTGCCTCCTTGGAAACAACATGTGTGCTTGGACTCCTCTCTACCTTTCTATTACCTTCCGTTGGTGGCTTGATAAAAGTGAGGACCAAAGTTTCCTAAATTCTTATTATATTATGTAGAAGTGTAGAACCATTCTTGCTTTTTCACCCTTCACTTTAAATCTCGAGGAAAGCCATTTATATTATTTTTGCACAAAGATTTTTTTTGCCAGTGGGGGAAAAAAAGGTTTTGGCCATAAATTAGGCGTTGAGAGGAGAATCTGTCACGCTAGTCACCTCCTCCTAATGTATTGTCTTCTGATTGAACCCTAAACACTGTCTCGGTCTATCTCACAGCACTAATGAACACTAGATGCCAAGGCTTTCGGAAGTTCGACAGAGCAAGGTGTTTACTACGACGTTCCACCTCTCAGACACAGAGATATTCGCTGTTGCCCCTGAGCAAAGCAGTTAAAACCCACCTAGGCCGTCATTGTAAATAAGGATTTGTTCTTAACTGACTTGCCTAGTTAAATGAAGGTTAAATATTTTATTTGTTTATTTTTAAATAGGGCCTGCATCCCAAATGACACCCTATTCCGTATGGGCACTGGTCCAAAATAGTGCACTACATAGGGAATATAGGGTCCCATTAAGGATTCAGCCTTTCACTCACTCTTTCTAAATGCTTTTAACTTCTGACGTGAACGTAGTGTTGATGATGATGAAGCGACAGGGGACTTAAGGAGTCCATTAGTTTTTCAACTGACAAGCCTGGTTTCAAATCATTCATTCTGATAACCAGACAGAGAGAAGAAAAAAGAGAGGGAGCCTGCAGTGAAAGGTGTGTGTGTGTGTGCGAGGATGTGTCGTGCAGCTTCAACTCAACTGCAGTGCCGGTGTGTCAATCAATGTCAGTATTCAGATGAAAGTAATTATGTTGTAAAGCATTTCAACCATGGCTTTTCATGTCCTTCTATTTGAAATGTTTTCATCATTTATCAGATGCTCTTATCCAGACGACTTACAGTAGCGAGCGCCTTCATTTTCTTGGTACTGGTCCCCTGTGGGAATCGAACCCACAGCCTCGGCGTTGCAAGTGCTCTACCAATTACTACCAATTGAGCCACACGGTTATCATATACTATCATATACTGGCATTAAAGACTTAAGTTTTACTGTAGTACAATGAAGGCAGACTGTAGTTCAGATAGAGTCTGGTCAACTGTGGGGGGGGCAATAGCATACACAACAGTATCATCGGCATACAGTACATGTGCAGGTTAAAATTTTTTAGAGACAAGTCGACATTGTTAATGTAAACAGTAAAAAGTACAGGACCAGGAATTGAGCCCTGCGGGACACCTTTCGTTATGTCTAGAAAAACAGATATAACACCATCAGTAGATACACAGAGAGTTCATTGTGGACAGCTACAGCTGGCTAGCCTATCTAGCTAGCTGATATTTCTCTGTCAAATCACAGTTATTCAGTTATTCTAAGATAGCAACAAGTACCAGCAACAGCGCCTCATCAACCTCAGGAGGCTGAAGAAATTCGGCTTGTCACCAAAAACAATCACAAACTTCTACAGATGCACAATCGAGAGCATCCTGTCGGGCTGTATCACCGACTGGTACGGCAACTGCTCCGCCCACAACCGTAAGGCTCTCCAGAGGGTAGTGAGGACAGCATAACGCATCACCGGGGGTAAAGTGTAGGTGTCCTGGAGGATACCTGCCCTCCAGGACACCTACACCACCCAATGTCACAGGAAGGCCAAAAAGATCATCAAGGACAACAACCACCCGAGCCACTGCCTGTTCACCCCGCTACCATCCAGAAGGCGAGGTCAGTACAGGTGCATCAAAGCTGGGACCGAGAGACTGAAAAACAGCTTCTATCTCAAGGCCATCAGACTGTTAAACAGCCATCACTAACATTGAGTGGCTGCTGCCAACATACTGACTCAAATCTCTAGCCACTTTAAATAATAGAAAATTGGATGTAACAAATGTATCACTAGCCACTTTAAACAATTTTGTATATAATGCTTACATATCCGACATTACTCATATCAAATGTATACACTGTACTCTAAACCATCTACTGAATCTTGCCTATGCCGTTCGGCCATCGACTCTAATCTCTAGCCACTTTAATAACTTTAATAATTAGAATCAGATTAAATAAATGTATCACTAGCTACTTTAAACGATGCCATTTATATAATGTTTACATATCCTACATTACTGATCTCCTATACAGTGGGGAAAAAAAGTATTTAGTCAGCCACCAATTGTGCAAGTTCTCTCACTTAAAAAGATGAGAGAGGCCTGTAATTTTCATCATAGGTAAACTACAACTATGACAGACAAAATGAAGAAAAAAAATCCAGAAAATCACATTGTAGGATTTTTAATTAATTTATTTGCAAATTATGGTGGAAAATAAGTATTTGGTCACATACAAACAAGCAAGATTTCTGGCTCTCACAGACCTGTAACTTCTTCTTTAAGAGGCTCCTCTGTCCTCCACTCGTTACCTGTATTAATGGCACCTGTTTGAACTTGTTATCAGTATAAAAGACACCTGTCCACAACCTCAAACAGTCACACTCCAAACTCCACTATGGCCAAGACCAAAGAGCTGTCAAAGGACACCAGAAACAAAATTGTAGACCTGCACCAGGTTGGGAAGACTGAATCTGCAATAGGTAAGCAGCTTGGTTTGAAGAAATCAACTGTGGGAGCAATTATTAGGAAATGGAAGACATACAAGACCACTGATAATCTTCCTCGATCTGGGGCTCCACGCAAGATCTCACCCCGTGGGGTCAAAATGATCACAAGAACGGTGAGCAAAAATCCCAGAACCACACGGGGGGACCTAGTGAATGACCTGCAGAGAGCTNTGACCAAATACTTATTTTCCACCATAATTTGCAAATAAATTCATTAAAAATCCTACAATGTGATTTTCTGGATTTTTTTTCCTCATTTCGTCTGTCATAGTTGAAGTGTACCTATGATGAAAATTACAGGCCTCTCTCATCTTTTTAAGTGAGAGAACTTGCACAATTGGTGGCTGACTAAATACTTTTTTTCCCCACTGTATATATATGTGTATATACTGTACTCCATACCATCTACTGCATCTTGCCTACGCCGGTCAGCCATCGCTCATCCATATATTTATATGTACATACTCGTATTCATTCCTTTACTCTTGTGTGTGTATAAGGTAGTTATTGTGAAATTGTTCGATTACTTGTTAGATACTACTGCACGGTCGGAACTAGAAGCACAAGCATTTCGCTACACTCGCATTAACATCTGCTAACCATGTGTATGTGACAAATAAAATTTGATTTGATTTGGAATGTGTTTCATGAGACACTCTTCTACAACAATTAGCTAAGAAAGTAACTTGCAAATTGAAGTTTTATGTTACTGTTTATGTTAAATGTTACTGTGGAAACGATATCAACAATTGCAAGCTCAGTGCCTGGTCTTGAGTCTGCTCAGCTGTTGACACAATAACTGGCTAGTTTTGTCTCGTCTTGTCTCGTCTTACGTCCGCTGTTATATCTTTCCCGGTGGGACAATTCCCAGAACTAATATCCCTACAGGGGAAGATTACATGTGGGCATTGCGTAAACATGGCCAGCTTGAGTGTAGATACATTTATCAAGAAATAATCGATGGGTGTGTTTGTGTTACAAAGACAACCTTTTCTGCTGTAAGTAGGCTGTCATATTGATTTGCTTATGAAGACAGAATGCCTACACTTTACCTAGCAAATAAATATAAGTTATATGTAGAGTACCAACACAGATAGAACAAGGAGCAGAACAATCTTTGGTTCAACTTCAGCTGTCCCAGAACTAGTATGACATTCTGTTCTATTTCTATGGTCCATTCTAAGGGTTTGTCTGTCTAAACACACTGACATGTACAGCTCTCTGTCTGTCTACCACACTGACATCTACAGCTCTCTGTCTGTCTACCACACTGACATGTACAGCTCTCTGGGTGAGGTTCTGTCTGTCTACCACACTGACATGTACAGCTCTCTGGGTGAGGTTCTGTCTGTCTACCACACTGACATGTACAGCTCTCTGTCTGTCTACCACACTGACATGTACAGCTCTCTGGGTGAGGTTCTGTCTGTCTACCACACTGACATGTACAGCTCTCTGTCTGTCTACCACACTGACATGTACAGCTCTCTGGGTGAGGTTCTGTCTTCACGTCTCCAGTGGGTGATGAAGTCCCTTCCACCTATGTAATGTATTCCAGGTTATGGACAGGTACAGTCAGTTGGCAGGAGGGGTGGAGTGTATGACACTACATCCTGGATGTGACAGGAGGGGGTGGAGTGTATGACACTACTTCCTGACCATGTACAGCCTCAGCCTTCTGCTTCTGATATAGTACGGGCGTTCCCAACACACTGCTGAACAACAAATACACCTGCCTGTAAATGAAATAAAACATGACTCAATCTAGTGAGGAAAAATAACCTCTCTCTAGATTGGAAGTAACTATGCTAATAGAGTGGCTGTAAATTCAGAATAGATTCAGGCCAGTGACGCTGACTCCGTTACTATGCAACAGGCTGTGTAATGGTACAGGTATTTGTAGCGCGTTAAGCTAACTAAAAAGACTGGTACTCAGGTTAGACAAGTATCATTCCTTCATTTATTTATTTTTGCCCTAGAAAATACACAATAGGCTTTCACAAGAACAGGTACTACGTTGTTTTAGTACTCGTAGCAGACGAAGCCCCCCGAATGCTAGCTAGCTAGTGCCAACTAACCTCGTCCTTGATCATGACTCCCAGTTCCATTACGGTAAAGGCAGAATGCCGTCAGGACCTGAGTTATCGAGAGCAAAGCGCTAAACCAAACAACATGCCTGTTCTCATAAAAGTAGCTAGCTACCTAACTTGTAAAACCAGGTTAGTCATCAATATCATCGTCAAGACGTATTGGGCCGTTCGCACTACCCTCTGTAGCGCCTTACGGTCAGATGCCGAGCCGTTGCCATACCAGGCGGTGATGCAACCAGTCAGGATGCTCTCGATGGTGCAGCGGTATAACCTTTTGAGGATCTGGGGACCCATGCCAAATCTTTTCAGTCTCCTGAGGGGGAATAGGCTTTGTCGTGCCCGCTTCACGACTGTCTTGGCATGTAAGTAATCCAAACCCAACCCATATATACCTGTCAAGACGCATTCACTGACTCACTGGCAAAAACAGACTTCATGAACAAAATGATCCTATTTACACTTTGTAGTTCATTTTGACACTATAATTAATGTTTCTGACTCATATGGATGCCACATAGGCTGTTTATAACCAGAGAAGTTTGTTCTAGGAGGCAGTTCCACAGTTTAAAGTGCATTTAAAATTGCAACACACTTTACAGTAAAACACAAAAATGAAGGAGATAAAATGTATTTCTCTGTGTTCGCCTGTGTGCCCCGATGGTTATTAAGAATGCATAACACTTTAAAATGTTACTCTGAGTGCACCACAGGGTATAGGGAAACTAGCTTGGGAAGCATGGATAGGGACTGTAATGCCAGTTGTTTTGTCTGCTGTGGAACTGTGAAATTACTTAATGTACGGTAACTAGCATACTGATGTCAAGTACCATCTGTGTCTTATGAAGTGTTCACATTGTGTAACACAAAGGGAAAGATTGCATCTTAAATATTAAATATACTTGTTGTCATGGATAGCTAAACTTAGTGGGAAAACCAATTCTAACAAATTATACTCTACTATTACAGACTACGCCTTGCTTGTTCTCAGCTAGGGTTCTCAGCTAGGGTTCTCGGCTAGTGTTCTCAGCTAGGGTTCTCAGCTAGGGTTCTCGGCTAGTGTTCTCAGCTAGGGTTCTCAGCTAGGATTCTGAGGTAGAGTTCTCAGCTGGTGTTCTCAGCTAGGGTTCTCAGCTAGGGTTCTCAGCTAGGGTTCTCAGCTAGTGTCCTCAGCTAAGGTTCTCAGCTAGGGTTCTCAGCTAGGGTTCTCAGATAGTGTTCTCAGCTATTGTTCTCAGCTAAGGTTCTCAGCTAGTGTTCTCAGCTAGGGTTCTCTGCTAGTGTTCTCTGCTAGTGTTCTCTGCTAGTGTTCTCAGGTAGGGGTCTCAGGTAGTGGTCTCAGGTAGTGGTCTCAGCTAGTGTTCTCAGCTAGTGTTCTCAGCTAGTGTTCTCAGCTAGTGTTCTCAGCTGGTGTTCTCTGCTAGTGTTCTCAGGTAGGGGTCTCAGGTAGTGGTCTCAGCTAGTGTACTCAGCTGGTGTTCTCAGCTGGTTTTCTCAGCTAGTGTACTCAGCTAGTGTTCTCAGGTAGTGTTCTCAGCTAGTGTTCTCTGCTAGTGTTCTCAGGTAGGGGTCTCAGGTAGTGGTCTCAGGTAGTGGTCTCAGCTAGTGTACTCAACTGGTGTTCTCAGCTAGTGTTCAGCTAGTGTTCTCAGCTAGTGTTCTCAGCTAGTGTTCTCAGCTAGTGTTCTCAACTAGTGTTCTCTGCTAGTGTTCTCAGCTAGTGTTCTCAACTAGTGTTCTCAGCTAGTGTTCTCTGCTAGTGTTCTCAGCTAGTGTTCTCGGCTAGTGTTCTCAGCTAGTGTTCTCAGTTAATGTTCTCAGCTAGTGTTCTCAGCTAGTGTTCTCAGTTAATGTTCTTAGCTAGTGTTCTCAGCTAGTGTTCTCAGCTAGTGTTCTTAGCTAGTGTTCTCAGGGTAGTGTTCTCAGCTAGTGTTCTCAGCTATTCCATCTCGTTGTCTTAGCACTTGGGTATGGGACAAATAACTGGCAATGCTAGTACAATTGACAATGTTAAGAGTGTAATGCTCTGGCAATTTTGCCCCAACAGATCCACAGATGACGCAATCTCAATCGCACCCACACTGCCATTTCACACCTGGACAAAAGGAACACCTATGTGAGAATGCTGTTCATTGACTACAGCTCAGCGTTGAAAACCATAGCGCCCACAAAGCTCATCACAAAGCTAAGGACCCTGGGACTGAACACCTCCCTCTGCAACTGGATCCTGGACTTCCTCACTGGGGCCAAGCTTCTTGCCATCCAGGACTTTATATACCAGGCGGTGTCAGAGGAAAGCCCCAAAAATTGTCAATGACTCCAGTCACCCAACTCGTAGACTGTTCTCTCTGCTACCGCACGGCAAGCGGAACAGGAGCGCCAAGTCTAGGACCAAAAGACTCCTTAGCAGCTTCTACCCCCAAGCCATGAGACTGCTGAGCAATTAATCAAATGGCAACCCGGACTATTTGCATTGACCCCCCCCCCATTTGTTTTTACACTGCTGCTACTCACTGTTTATTATCTATGCATAGTCACTTTACCCCTAACTAAATGTACAAATTACCCCGACTAACCTGTAGACCCACACATTGACTAGATACCGGTACCCCCTGTATATAGCCTTGTTGTTGTTATTTCATTGTGATATTACATGTACACTCTCAGGCTACGTCCCAAATGAAACCCTCTAATTCCTGTTTAGTTGACATTTTGGAAAACAGTGAATGTACTGAAGCATGGAAATTCCTCTCCTTCCCTGCCTAAGCAAATTGTGTCAGACCCAGACATCATTACTGACAAATATTAGATAAGTGATGCTTTTAAATTGCTTTTTATCTCGTCAGGCTTTTAATTTGAAAGAAATTGTGGTTCAATTGACCCTGGTCAGACAGTCGACTGTTCTTCTCATACCCAGCCTCTGGGTGGCTCGATGAATGTTCTTTCAACTTCTAGTGAGTCTTTGTTTTCATTTCAACTACTCTCTACTTGTGATGTGCTAGACGTGTTGCTTAAGATTGATGTTAAACAAAAAAATCCACTGGGACAGATTCGCTTGATCCTTTTCTGTTTCAGTTTGCTGCTCCCCTGATAGCAGAAACGCCAACACATTTTTAACCTGACGGTGGTTTCTGGTTCCAGGGTCTGGAAAGGCGGCCCCGTATACGCCGCCTTCATAAAGGCGGTGACCCGTGTGACCTAAATAATTATAATAATAATGCCCCCCCCCCCCATTTCCACACTCTCTTGCCTAGCAACAATCTTAAGAATCTTTGGTAAATAATCAATTTAAATCCTTTTTAACTACGAAATGTATTCTAAATGACCATTGGTCAGGTTTCAGATCTAGTCATACTGTAGCTGCTTCTATGGTTTTAAATGATGTTTGTTAATGGTTTGTGTAGGAAGAAACACTGTGCGTCCCTTTTTATTGACCTGTCCAAGGCCTCCTACACTGTGGATCACTCATGACCTATTCTGAGACTCTCTTCAATTGGCCCGGACCAGGCTGCCTGTAGCTGTTTTAAAGGAACAGCGTGCAGTGTGTACAGTACTTACTGCTGGTGTTGATTCAGCTTTTCTGAACATAACATAGGTTGTCCCCCAGGGACCGGATCTTGGTCTGGTTCTTTTTTACTATTAATATTAACACAATTGGTTTTTACCTGTATGTATATGTATATATATATATATATATTTTTTTCTAATCTGTGTTCAAATGACACTGTTGTGTATGCTATTTACCCCCACAGCTGACCAGGCTAATTCAGAGCTTCAATTAGCCTTTATTGCCCTGCAGAAAGCCTTTGTTGAACTGAAATTGGTACTTAAATGCAGGTAAAACCCAAGTATATGTTATTTTCCCCCAAAAAAAATCACAGAAAAATGTATCTATATGCATACTCGTACTTCGGATGGTGCACTCATTGATTGTCTCCACGCTTATAAATATCTGGAAATCTGGATTGATGATATAGGCTTTGACTCCAAAAAAAAGCATGTTGATGCGTTAGTTAAGAATGAAAATGGGCTTCCTGTATAGGAATCGGAATTCGTGTCGTTAAAATAGCAGAAAACAAAATAATTCAGTCTACATTTCATTCCCAGTCTTAGACTATGGTAGTTTGATCTGTATGGATGTGAGCTGCCACTGTATTGAAGCCATTAGATGCAATTTACCATAGAGCATTACATTTTATTAAAGACCGATAGGTTCAGCACACATCACTGATTTCTGTATCAGAAAGTAGACTGGCCATCTTTGAGGTCTCGTAGATCGATGCGTTGTACGCTTTCTGTTTACGAAGCGTAAACTCCCAGCGTACCTCCCTTCTCTAGGCAACCTACAGAAATACAAGCTATCAGACACGGTCTCAGGGATGGCGAACTCTGGATGTCCCTTCGATCTCCACAGAGTTAGGTCAATCTGCCTTGAGCTATTTTGCTATCCTTGCTTGTGGAATAGTCTGAAATGAGAGGAATGGGTGCCTGAGGCAGTTCAGACGGCTGTGTGAGGACATTTTTAATGAACAATGTGTGTTTTTTGCTTGTTTATATATTTTGTAGGTTGACTATGTTTTGTAACTTTCCCCAGGTCGTTGCAGCAAATGAGAACATATTCTCAGTCAATTTCACCTGGCAAAACAGGGAATAAATAAAACATTTAATTAGCGCACTACTTTTGACCAGGGACTACACAGGAAACGAGATGGCATTTGGGACACAACTTCAAAACCCGCACCTGCCTCCTGACTCTGATCCCACACCTGCCTCCTGACCCAGAACCCACACCTGCCTCCTGACTCTGATCCCACACCTGCCTCCTGACTCAGAACCCATAAAATGCTAGTCCCTCTCCTGTGTCTCCAACCTGAAATATTACATTTACACTCTGAGAACTCACACCACACCTGCCTCCTAAACCAGCGTGGTGTTACGGGATTGTTCTGACATTGAAATAGTTCTTACTGTCAGATGGGATCAGGTGAGCTAATCCTGCCTGCCTGTGGACGCTGAAAGCCGGCATCCTTGGCTCACACATACAGAGAAACACTCACAGAGTGAGAAACACTCACAGAGTGAGAAACAGAGAGAGAGACAGAGAGAGCGAGAGATACACACACAAACACACACAGACACACTCAGACAGACACGCACACACAGAAACACTCACACAGAGAAACACACACACAGAGACACACACACACACAAAGAAAAACTCACAGAGAGACACACACAGAGACACACACACACACACACACACACACACACACACACACACACACAGAGACACACACACACACACACACAGACACACACACACACACACACACACACACACACACACACAGAGACACACACACACACACACACACACACACACACACACACACACAAACACACACACACAAACACACACAGAGAGACACACAGACTCAGAGAGAGGTGGTCTGTCCTGTTATGATAAGTGTTGTAAGGTTCCAAGGTCTCTCCTCAGTCTAAAAGGTGGTTTTTATCAGGAAGCGATATTTGCGATATCTATGTATTTGTAATAGCAATTTATTTGATGGCAGGAATCCCACAGCAGTGTGTACGAATGGAATCAAATAATATTTAAGACCATCGATTTGTGGGCGTGTGTGTGTGTGTGCCTGAGTGCGTGCGTGTGTGTCAAGCTGTAAAACTGTTAATAATAAGGAAGTTCTCTCGAAGAGAAGAAGTTCCTTTTCACAAGCCAGCGCTTTAAGACAAATTGATTTTCTACGGTGTTTCCATAAAGTACAGCACGTTACTTTCATTGGAGTAGTTTGTTTGTTTCTTCAAATAATAATAAATGGCACCTTGTTCCCTATATAAACGTAGTGCACTAACCCTGTAGGCCCTGGTCTAACGTAGTGCACTAACCCTGTAGGTCCTGGTCTAACGTAGTGCACTAACCCTATAGGCCCTGGTCTAACGTAGTGCACTAACCCTATAGGCCCTGGTCTAACGTAGTGCACTAACCCTGTAGGCCCTGGTCTAACGTAGTGCACTAACCCTGTAGGTCCTGGTCTAACGTAGTGCACTAACCCTATAGGCCCTGGTCTAACGTAGTGCACTAACCGTATAATACCTGTGTTTCCCAGTTGGAATGAGATCTCATGTTCACAAAACGATAGAAGTCCAAGCATTTGACTGTCATTAACAAAGTAAACTACACATTGGAGGAGTAGAGGGGTGGAGGAGTAGAGGAGTAGAGGAGGAGTGGAGGAGTAGAGGAGGAGTGGAGGAGTGGAGGAGGAGTGGAGGAGTGGAGGAGGAGAGGAGGAGTGGAGGAG
>QNTS01016481.1:0-11928 GCA_003317085.1 Hucho hucho
ATTAGATCAGTGTATTCAACTAGACCGCTCATCCATTAGATCAGTGTATCAAACTAGACTCATCCATTAGATCAGTGTATTCAACCAGACTCATTTGTTAGATTAGTGTATTCAACTAGACCGCTCATCCATTAGATCAGTGTATTCAACTAGACTCATCCATTAGATCAGTGTATTCAACTAGTTCGTTCATCCATTCTATCAGAGTATTCAACTAGACTCATCCATTAGATCAGTGTTTTCAACTAGACTCATCCATTAGATCAGTGTATTCAACTAGACTCATCCATTAGATTAGTGTATTCA
This sequence comes from Hucho hucho, assembly GCA_003317085.1. Lineage (NCBI taxonomy): Eukaryota > Metazoa > Chordata > Actinopteri > Salmoniformes > Salmonidae > Hucho > Hucho hucho. Next base: position 307 of record QNTS01016481.1, read on the forward strand.
ACTAGACCGTTCATCCATTAGATCAGTGTTTTCAACTAGACTCATCAATTAGATCAGTGTATTCAACTAGACTCATCCATTAGATCAGTGTATTCAACTGGACTCATCCATTAGATCAGTGTATTCTATTAGACCGCTCATCCATTAGATCAGTGTATTCAACTAGACCGCTCATCCATTATATCAGTGTATCAAACTAGACTCATCCATTAGATCAGTGTATTCAACCAGACTCATCCGTTAGATTAGTGTATTCAACTAGACCTCTCATCCATTAGATCAGTGTATCAAACTAGACTCATCCATTAGATCAGTGTATCAAACTAGACTCATCCATTAAATCAGTGTATTCAACTATACTCATCCATTAGATCAGTGTATTCAACTAGACCTCTACACCATTAGATTGTTAGGTAGATAGGTAGAGAGAAAGAGAGAGAGATAGGTAGAGAGAAATGGAGAGAGCGATAGGTAGAGAGAGAGAGATAGATAGATAGAAAGAGAGAGAGACAGGTAGAGAGAGAAAGAGAGAGAGATAGGTAGAGAGAGAATGATATTTGTCCCTAAACAGAGAGTACGCAGTTGCAGAATACCTGACAACTGTGACTGTCCCAAACTTAAGGAATGCTTTAACTATGTACAGACTCAGTGAGCATACCTTTGCTATTGAGATAAGCTGCCGTAGGCAGACCTGGCTCTCAAGAGAAGACAGGCTATGTGCACACTGCCCACAAAATTAGATGAAAACTGAGCTGCACTTCATATCCTCCTGCCCAACGTATGACCATATGTGACCCGATTCAGGAAACTAAGCGTATGATGTCACAAGTCACGACTTCAGAGGAGAGCCGTTTGAACATTAAAAAAAATATTTAGCAAAATGCTTTTTTGGGCAGAAATTCCTTCTCGAACATGTGAACTTTCAAGTGCCTTAATAACAAATGTGTATACCATCTGTAAATACAAATAAAATTGTTAAATTACGAGCATTGTTGCTTAAGCCATGGAAAAAGTCAGCAACCTTCCCACTAGCCATGATTGGCTGAGATAATGAGTGGGCTGGACATGCCGAGAGATGAGTTCGGATTGGTCTGCCATATAGAAGACTTCTGTCTTTTTGAGCTCGTTACTCTGTGTTGGTAATCCTGTCGTATGCTGCTTTTTTTTAAATGTATTGTGGAGCTGCGTAAGTGTTGCTCTCCACTTTCTGGAGGATTGAGTTTTGAAATCAGTGGAATTAGAGTATGATAGCTAAAGATATGGAGAAAACACCTGTCTCCCCGGATTACATCTTCAAACTAAGGGCAACCGTGGTATGGCATTCCTGACAGGGAGACGCGTCCATCATGCATGATGATGTATACAAGTAAGATAGTCTAGTGTTAGCTAGCTACATTTTCAGATATTACATGTTTCTAATTTTGACAGAAAGTGGTTTCATTTCAAGCTAAAGTGTACTATTAGCTAGCTAGCTAACGTTAGCCGGCTGGCTCCCTAGGTGACGTTATTATTCGTATCCCAGAGACGTTTGCTTTTCTAGTTAGAGCCTAATGTTAGTTAGCTAACATTGAACCTGGTTGGTTAGCTCCCAGCACCTTGGATTTGTTGGCACGGTGTTCATTGCTGTTTAACTAGCTAACGTTAGCTGGCTGGCTCGTTAGCTAACGTTACGTGATGTGTGTGAACTTACACTTTGTTTACCTAGCTAGGTTCATTGTTTACCTAGCTAGCTAGCTATATGTCAAACTCCTTGAACACACCGACAGCGTCATTGCATTTTGGTACACCAGAAGTACATTCATTTCCAATGAAACAATGTGTTTGCCTTGCAGCATTGCGTTACAGAGGCAGTTGCAGTGTGTTCTGTGTGGTGCATAACGTTGGCTTTATCAAACGTATGAGTCAAACTGTACGCGTAGACAACTTGACAGAAATGGTAGCAGAAGGTGAGTGTTGAATGTTTGTTGCGTACATATCCAGTTGATGCTACGTCCTATTTTGCACAATGACACTGTGTTGTTGTGTTGGAATGAGTTAAGCTAAAGTCTACTGTTAGCTAGCTAGCTAACATTAGCTGGCTGGCTCGTTAGCTGACGTTCGTTGAATATGGTCAGTGTCAGTGAACGTCTGCAAAGAAGCGTAATGAAATTGTTGCCAGCAGAGCTGGTTAGGCTGTTTTCATGTTATCCAGAGGTAAACAAATCATCGGCCAGTGTCAAGTGTGCTCTCCGTGAGAGATACAATATGGGTGTGGTGAAAGCTTAAGAGTCTGTGGACGATGTTGAATGGGTGTAGACAAAGAAGAGCTCTTCACCAGATACTAAAACATTCAAAGGCCATTTTCTTAAAAGCGAGTTTACAAGTTGATCAACTTTCAAAGCGGAATTACTTTCCTTAAATGCAATGTATGATATACCCTTTTGTAGCTCTGAGTCTCTACTTTCATCCAATGTAATAAAAAAAAACACAATTTCAAATTTTGCTACATAAGACCGAATCCAGGTGGTGAGTCACATATTAGTCGCATACAGTATGTCCCTCAGATTACACAGATCCATAAAGAATTCTAAAACAAAACCAATTTTGATAAACTCCCACAGAAATACCAGTGTTGCCACAGCAGCAATATTTGTGACCTGTTGTCAAAAGAAAAGGGCAACCAGTGAAGAACAAACACCATTGTAAATATAACCCATATTTATGTTTATTTATTTTCCCTGTTGTACTTTAACTATTTGCCCATCGTTACAACACTGTGTACAGTATAGACATATTATGACATTTGAAATGTCTTTATTATTTTGGAACTTCTGTGAGTGTAACGTTTACTGTACATTTTTATTGTTTATTTCACTTTTGTTTATTATTTATTTCATTTGCTTTGGCAATGTTAACATATGTTTCCCATGCCAATAAAGCCCATAAATCAAATTGAGAGAGCGAAAGGAGACGGTGAAACAAAATACCTGCTGCTACGTTAAGTTCAGCTACTCCGTTGTAAACACGCTATTGAATGCTCTTATGTTGACTGTATGTGTGACTCTAACAGCTAACGGTGGCTAAATAGAAGTCAAGATGTATGCATGATGGAAGAAGGGCAAGGAAACTCAAACTACTATATTTATTTGGTCTTTATTTGCCAGCTTCTTGCCTTGTGAGGCTGTTTGGATCCATGTACTGTCAGTACGTTGTCTTCCTTTCCTCTTCACTGTGTAAGTATTTGCTTGATAGAATCTCGAAAAATGTACTTAATTTTTTTGTTGTTGTTGTATTTATTGAAAAAAAAATCTAAAACCCTATTTTTCGATTTACAGCTATACGGTTCAAAGCAATGCTCTTAACACTTCATAACGATGTTCATGAATAAACCATTTATAAAATGTATAACTATTACTAAATAAGTATTTCATTATTTGTAAAAATGTATCATTAAGCATTATAAGCATTACATTTAACTAGGATTTGTAACATTTAGCATCATTTATGAAGCATGTATAAGCATTTACAACCATGTATAATAGCTTATTCCAGAAAGCTAGTATAAAGTGTTAGGCTAGAGTTACACGAAGCAACATTCATGCAATTTTTGTTGCAGTTGCAAGTCGGAAGTGACATAATTTTTTGTAACTTTGCTGTTACATGAAGCAACTCAAATGCAATAAAAATGGCCAATCAAATTGGGGCTCCCGAGTGGCGCAACCTACCAGCCATGATGTAAATATTTATTCATACAGCTCCTGTTGTCTCTTCTATCAACCTTCATCGTGGTTCCTGTAGTGCTGATAGCTGTGTTGACATGACAACTGGGTCAGAGTTCTGAAATCCAAACCTTCGAATGGATCATGTGACAAAGTATTAGTTTTGATTGGCTGTTGCTAGTTGCACAAAGTTCAAATTTTTTGTAACTGGAAGCAAACAAGTTGCAGATGAGTTGCTTATCAGTTGCTGGGGATGTTTCTCGAAGCAATCAAGAACTCAGTTATTTGCAAGCAACTAAAATTGTGTGAAAGTTGGTTAGCGTAACTCCAGCCTTACAAGATGCTCTTTGTTATGTTTTACTTTTATGTTGTGTTGCTGAAACACAGTAGAAAGTGCAAAGGGATAAATAAAATGAATAAATAGACACATTTTTACTAACAATGTTTTGGCTGCAAGACCAATGAAACAAAATGCTTTTGAAAACAGGATAGAAACATTTCATTCGTGGGTTTAGACTGAAGGAGCGGCGGGGCCACCCGGTTGTGTTTAGAAACACAATCAATTATAAGCAATATTGACAACACTGACCTGTATACCACCTGCACTTTGAGGGACATCCCCACCTACATCTGGTTGAAGAACGGACATGCTCTGGGTGGGCTCACTGCTCAACAACGCTCTGTCTTGGCTAGAAAGGAAGACAGTTACTCCTGTGCTGTTAAAGGCTACAAGAATGTCCGCTCTCCTGCAGTATGTGTTCTGGATCTCTGGATCTGAAGTGTATGAGTGTGACCATCCGATCACAAGCATTTCGCTACACTTGCATTAACATCTGCTAACCATGTGTATGTGACCAATACAATTTTATTTGATTTGTGCCTTGAAGGGGTTGTTTGAGGACATATCCTCCACTTACACCAATCCCAATTGGCAGAAGGTAACAGAAGTACTCTGGTTTAATCAATGGGAGTCTGGTGTGACTCAAATTCTGACCTTGAACCCACAATATGAGTGTTGTGTGGAGTACAGTGGGACCACAGAACATTCTACCCTGAGAATCATTGACCTGAGAGACGAGGACTCAGCTGAGTACAAGTTCAGGTTTAGAACACAGTACGTAGCCAGTATGTAGCCCTCCTGGATCAACTCTGTCTATCACAGACCTGCAAGGGAAGTGAACATAGCCACTCTGGTCACATCAACTGAGAGACAGAGTGACACTGACCTGTAGCTCCTCCTGCACTCTGAGTGACAACTCAGTCTTCATCTGGCACAAGAACGGACAACCTCTTACCAACCCAAAGAGCAAGCATATCCGCACCATGAGCCTGTACATAGAACCAGTCAGCAGTGATGTTGAAGACAGCTACTCCTGTGCTATAGAAGGCCATGAAGATCTCTGCTCTCCTGAAGAGAGTCTTAATGTCACATATGGCCAAAAGAATGCCTTAGTGTCAATCAGTCCCTCTAGTGAAATAGAATACCTTAGTGTTAATCAGTCCCTCTAGTGAAATAGTGGAGGGCAGTCCAGTGACTCTGAAGGGCTGTGTATACCTCACTTCCTCTCGTGGATCTCCTCTTCAGTGTGTGGTAGGTGAAGACTAGTAGAGCTCAGTTCAGTGACTCTGAACTGCAGCAGTGATGCCAACCCATCAGTGGACAAATACACCTGGTACAAGAAAAACCTCACCAAAAGAATCTGGATTCTACAGCTTGGATGGTCATGCCAGGTAGAGCAGTGTCTTCCTGGGTTCCTGTGTTGGGAGTGGTGGCAGTCCTGGCTGCTGGAGCTCTACTAGTCTTCAATTACCACACACTGAAGAGGAGATCCACGAGAGCTTTTATGATGCTGATATAGATAGCACCGCCACCTTTACAGATGGTCCCTAACCACGCTATCAGCTTTTATGATGCTGATAAAGACAGCACCGCAACCTTTACAGACGGTGCCTAACCACGCTATAAGCTTTTATGATGCTGATAAAGACAGCACCGCAACCTTTACAGACGGTGCCTAACCACGCTATAAGCTTTTATGATGCTGATAAAGACAGCACCGCAACCTTTACAGACGGTCCCTAACCACGCTATAAGCTTTTATGATGCTGATAAAGACAGCACCGCAACCTTTACAGACGGTCCCTAACCACGCTATCAGCTTTTATGATGCTGATAAAGACAGCACCGCCACCTTTACAGACGGTCCCTAACCACGCTATCAGCTTTTATGATGCTGATAAAGACAGCACCGCCACTTTTACACATGGTCCCTAACCACGCTATCAGCTTTTATGATACTGATAAAGTTATATCATTTCATGTCAAGAAATGCTTAATTCTGCAACAGTTAATCTGATGTGAGGCTATGTGAGAGGTGATGGACCTACAGTCCAGTTTTCAGAGAGGCTACTATTCCATTTAATCCATCTGAACAATACAGTTACCTTGACGTGCCATTCTGAAGTCCCCATCTTGTTACTGTAGAATTTGTAGAGCACCTCACACTGAACATAGCTAACACATAACATAGCTGGAACTGCTACCATCCTCTTTTACCGTCAGCAAACTTAATGATGGTGTTGGAGTCGTGCCGGGCCGAGCAGTGATGAGTGAACAGGGAGTACAGGAGGGGACTGACCACACACCCCTGAGGGGCCCCCGTGTTGAGGATCAGCGTGGCGGATGTCTTGTTACCTACCCTTACCACCTGGGGGCGGGGATCCAGTTGCAGAGGCAGGTGTTTAGTCCCAGGGTCCTTAGCTTAGTGATGAGCTTTGAGGGCACTATGGTGTTGAACACTGAGCTGTAGTCAATGAATAGCATTCTCACATAGGTGATCCTTTTGTCCAGGTGGGAAAGGGAAGTGTAGAGTGCAATAGAGATTGCATCATCTGTGGATCTGTTGGTGATTAGAGTGGGTCTAGGGTTTCTGGGATAATGGTGTTGACGCGAGCCATGACCAGCCTTTCAAAGCAGGTCATAGCTACAGGCGTGAGTGCTACGGGTCGTTAGTCATTTAGGCAGGTTACCTTAGTGTTCTTGGGCACAGGGACTATGGTGGTCTGCTTGAAACATGTTGGTATTACAGACTCGGGCAGGGAGAGATTGAAAATGTCAGTGAAGACACTTGCCAGTTGGTCAGCGCATGCTCGGAGTACACGTCCTGGTAATCCGTCTAGCCCAGCGGCCTTGTGAATGTTGACCTGTTTAAAGGTCTTACTCACATCGACTGCGGAGGGCGTGATTACACAGTCGTCCGGTACAGCTGATGCTCTCATGCATGTTTCAGTGTTACTTGCCTCAAAGCAAGCATAGAAGTTATTTAGCTCATCTGGTAGGCTCGTATCACTGGGCAGCTCTTGGCTGTGCTTCCCTTTGTAGTCTGTAATAGTTTGCAAACCCTGCTACACCCGACGAGCGTTGGAGCCGGTGTAGTATGAATCGATCTTATTCCTGTATTGACGCTTTGCCTGTTTGATAGTTCGTCAGAGGGCATAGCGGGATTTCTTATAAGCTTCCGGGTTAGAGTCCCGCTCCTTGAAAGCGGCAGCTCTACCCTTTAGCTCAGTGCGAATGTTGCCTGTAATCGATGGCTTCTGGTTGGGGTATGTACGTACAGTCACTGTTGGGACGACGTCATCGATGCACTTATTGATAAAGCCAGTGACTGATGTGGTGTACTACTCAATGCAATCGGAAGAATCACGGAACATATTCCAGTCTGTGCTAGCATAACAGTCCTGTAGTTTAGCATCAGCTTCATCTGACCACTTTTTTATAAACCGAGTCACTGGTGCTTCCTGCTTAAATTTCTGCTTGTAAGCAGGAATCAGGAGGATAGAGTTGTGGTCGGATTTACCAAATGGAGGGCGAGGGAGAGCTTTGTACGCGTCTCTGTGTGTGGAGTAAAGGTGGTCTAGAATTGTTTTCCCTCTGATTGCACATTTAACTTGCTGATAGATATTAGGTAAAACTGATTTAAGTTTCCCTGCATTAAATTACCTGGTCACTAGGAGCGCCGCCTCTGGATCAGTGTTTTCCTGTTTGCTTATGGCGGAATACAGCTCATTAAGTGCGGTTTCAGTGCCAGCCTCGGTCTGTGGTAGAATGTAGAGAGCTACAAAAAATACAGATGAAAACTCTCTAGGTATAGTGTGGTCTACAGCTTATCATGAGATACTCTACCTGTTTACATAAATGCATAGGCCCCCGCCCCGTGTCTCACCAGAGGCTACTGTTCTGTCCTGCCAATAGAGTGTATAACCCGCCAGCTGTACGTTCTTAATGTCGTCGTTCAGTCAGGACTCTGTGAAACATAAGATATTACAGTTTTTTATGTCCCGTTGGTAGGATATACAGTTGAAGTCGGAAGTTTACATACACCTTAGCCAAATACATTTAAACTCAGTTTTTCACAATTCCTGACATTTAATCCTAGTACAAATTCCCTGTCTTAGGTCAGTTAGGATGACCACTTAAGAATGTGAAACGTCAGAATAATAGTAGAGAGAATGATTTATTTCAGCTTTTATTTCTTTCATCACATTCCCAGTGAGTCAGAAGTTTACATACACTCAATTAGTATTTGAAAGCATTGCCTTTAAATAGTTTAACTTGGGTCAAACGTTTTGGGTAGCCTTCCACAAGCTTCCCACAATAACTTGGGTGAATTTTGGCCCATTCCTCCTGATAGAGCTGGTGTAACTGAGTCAGGTTTGTAGGCCTCCTTGCTCGCACATGCTTTTTCAGTTCTGCCCACAAATTTTCTATGGGATTGAGGTCAGGGCTTTGTGATGGCCAGTCCAATACCTTTACTTTGTTTTCCTTAAGCCATTTTGCCACAACTTTGCAAGTATGCTTGGGGTCATTGTCCATTTGGAAGACCCATTTGCAACCAGCTTTAACTTCCTGACTGATGTCTTGAGATGTTGCTTCAATATACCCACATAATTTCCCTTCCTCATGATGACATCTATTTTGTGGAGCGCACCAGTCCCTCCTGCAGCAAATGCTGCCACCCCCGTGCTTCACAGCTGGGATGGTGTTCTTCGGCTTGCAAGCCTCCCCCCTTTTCCTCCAAACATAACGATGGTCATTATGGCCAAACAGTTCTATTTTTGTTTCATCAGACCAGAGGACACTTCTCTAAAAAGTACGATCTTTGTCCCCATGTGCAGTTGAAAACCGTAGTTTGGAGTTTTTATGGCGGTTTTGGAGCAGTGGCTTCTTCCTTGCTGAGCGGCTTTTCAGGTTACGTCGATACAGGACTCGTTTTACTGTGGATATAGATACTTTTGTACCTGTTTCCTCCAGCATCTTCACAAGGTCCTTTGCTGTTGTTCTGGGATTGATTTGCACTTTTTGCACCAAAGTACGTTTATCTCTAGGAGAGAACGCGTCTCCTTCCTGAGCGGTATGATGGCTGCGTGGTCCCATGGTGTTTATACTTGCGTACTGTTGTTTGTACAGATGAACGTGGTACCTTCAGGCATTTGGAAATTTCTCCCAAGGATGAACCAGACTTGTGGAAGTCTACAATTTTTTTTATGAGGTCTTGGTTGATTTCTTTTGATTTCCCCATGATGTCAAGCAGAGGCACTGAGTTTGAAGGTAGGCCTTGAAATACATCCACAGGTACACCTCCAATTGACTACAATGATGTCAATTAGCCTATCAGAAGCTTCTAAAGCCGTGACATAATTTTCTGGAATTTTCCAAGCTGTTTAAAGGCACAGTCAACTTAGTGTATGTAAACTTCTGACCCACTGGAATTGTGATACAGTGAATTATAAGTGAAATAATCTGTCTGTAAACAATTGTTGTAAAAATGACTTGTGTCATGCACAAAGTAGATGTCCTAACCGACTTGCCAAAACTATAGTTTGTTAACAAGAAGTTGGTGGAGTGGTTGAAAAACAAGTTTTAATGACTCCAACCTGAGGGTATGTAAACTTGAGCGTTAGCTAGCAGAACAGAAGGCAAGGGCAGATTAGCCACACATCGCCTAATCCTCACAAGGCATCCCGATCTCTTTCCGCGAAACCTACATTTCCTTTTCCAGCAGGGATCTGGGCCTGGTTGGCCGTCCGTAGTATATCCCTCGCGTCCGACTCATTGAAGAACTCCTCCTCGACCTTCTTGAGGTGAGTAATCCCAGTTCTGATGTTCAGAAGCTCTTTTCGGTCATAAGAGGCGGTAGCAGCAACATTATGTACAAAAAAAGTTACGAACAAGGCGAAAAGACAAACAAAATAGCATGGTTGGTTATAAGACTGCAGCCATCCCCTCCGACGCCATCGTCGTTACCAGCTTAGGGCCTAACTGTAACACTAGATACAGTATAGATCCTGTAGCTGAGACTCCACACCAGATACAGTTAGACTCTATAGCTGAGACTACACACCAGATACAGTTAGAACCTATAGCTGAGACTACACAACAGATACAGTTAGACCCTACAGCTGAGACTACACACCATATACAGTTAGACCCTATAGCTGAGACTACACACCAGATACAGTACAGACCCTATAGCTGAGACTACAAACTAACACCAGATACAGTTAGACCCTATAGCTGAGACTACACACCAGATACAGTTAGACCCTATAGCTGAGACTACACACCAGATACAGTTAGACCCTATAGCTGAGACTACACACTAACACCAGATACAAAGAATGAAAGAAAAATCTCAGTTGTACATTTATGGATTTTTTAATGTATTGTTTTATTCAAAACAACAATTGCTTTATTCAACCCGGCCGCCAACAGCCCTTCATCCACACAATATTTCATGACCCCAAACGTAGTGGATATAGCCCACTGGGTCTCCGGGTTATGAGTCAATCCGCGCATCACTAACACAGACACACATATATTTTTAGGATACAGAGTGGTTCAGTGTAAATTGCATGCATCATGTTGTAAATGTGAAGTTTTAGACAATAAATACATTGTGTTTGAAATGTAAAAAATTTAACGGTGCACTACAGTGGCTCCAGTTTGATATTGGGGAGATTAGCATTTCTACACCACTCCACTCAATCTCTGCTCAATTTAGCCATTGGAAAGTAAACCCAATATATCTGTAACCCACCCCAGTGTTAGAGCTGTCTGCATCTGTTGCATTCTCTCGTTCTGTTCACCGTGGTCTAATTGGTCCTGAATGGTGTCATTGATTATTGACACAAATACATTGGAGACACTAATTACAATGGAAGTCAGGTAGTAATTGCCAGCTAATCGTTGGGCACTTTGCGATTCTCCTACTCTCATTCATTTGGTAGAAGTAGGTATGTAGACACACATACAGTGGTTTCAGAAAGTATTCACACCCTTTAACTTTTTCCACAATTTGTTGTGTTACAAAAGTGGGATTAAAATGGATTTAATTGTCATAATGTCAAAGTGGAAGAAGAAAGTGTTTTTAATGTTTTATTAATGGAAAATAAAATACAGAAATATCTGATTTACATACGTATTAAAACTACAAATTCAATAATTTGTAGAAGCACATTTGACAGCAATTACAGCTATGAGTATTTCTGGGTAAGGGTGTTATTGTCACCATGAAAGGTGAATAAAGGGTGTTATTGTCACCATAAAAGGTGACTGGAGGGCGTTATTGTCACCGTAAAAGGTGACTGGAGGGTGTTATTGTCACCAAAAAAGGTGAATAAAGGGCGTTATTGTCACCATAAAAGGTGGATAAAGGGCGTTATTGTCACCATAAAAGGTGAATAACGGGCATTATTGTCAACATAAAAGGTGAATAAAGGGTGTTACTGTAACCATAAAAGGTGACTGGAGGGCATTATTGTCACCATAAAAAGGTGGAAAAAGGGTGTTATTGTCACCAAAAAAGGTGGATGAAGGGCGTTATTGTCACCATAAAAGGTGACTGGAGGGCGTTATTGTCAC
>QNTS01016488.1:0-11413 GCA_003317085.1 Hucho hucho
GTGTAGTTCCAGTAGTTAGCTACACCACTACATGGTACAACTGCTGTTAACTACTGAAAACACTACCAACATTTCAATTCAGTTCAACTACCACCAAGCTACTGCAAAATGTATTCAAATTCCTAGATGTAGTTCACTAGTCCCCAGCACTATGGGGTAACATCCTCTAACTGTGTGGTTCAGGCTCTGAGAAAGAGGCTCAAAGGACTATGAAAAAAGGGGTTATGAGTAAAATTGCTTATAATATGTCAACCTAGCTGTACAAGCTAATAATATCTTTCTCCCCCTCTCCCCCTCTCCCCCCCTCCCCCAGCCTGCCAGTCCCGTGGTTAATGTGGTCGTCCTTCCATGGTTTTGCTCCGGTGCCTGTCAGCTCCAACGGTCTGTTCTGTGCCATTGTGTTGCTCTTCCTCATGCTCCTCTTCGTCATCATCAGTATTGCTGTGTGTAAGTGGAAGATGAACAAGACGCTGGGGTCCACCATGTTCCTTCTCTATTTTGTCTTCCTGGTGCTGAGTGTACTGCTAGAGGACAGAGTTATCATCTGTCCTGTGTCCATCTGACACTCTTTTGTCTTCCTGGTGCTGAGTGTACTGCTAGAGGACAGAGTTATCGTTGATTGATTGATTTATTTAATTAATTTATTTGACAGTTTGTCAAATACATAAGGGCGCTTCAGCCGGTGACACCTCCACAAAATAGTTGTTTGTTTCATAACATGAGATGATTAGTACAATTTCCTAATAAACATTAAGTGCACACACACAAACACACACTGATTGTGTGAGGGCCCTCTTTTGATGCTGATTGTGTGAGGCCTCTCTTTTGATGCTGATTGTGTGAGGCCTCTCTTTTGATGCTGATTGTGTGAGGCCTCTCTTTTGATGCTGATTGTGTGAGGCATCTCTTTTGTCCAGCATGGTGTCTGACCAGATGAGTCTACAGGCATGGTTCCAAATTAAAGGGATACTTCAGTTTGAAGAAAGTTGCTAAATAGCGTTGCGAGTAGATCCCATAGACGTCCAGTCATTGCGCTAACGCTAGTTAGCATTGGCTCGCGAAACGACCTCTAATTTTCTTCATATTGGATGCAGAGACATAAAGACGGTAGTCACGAGTTCATCTGACTCTGGGGAAGTGGATAATATTTGAAGCACATGTTGTGTCCTAGAAACTAATATGTAACACTGTAAAGAAATGTGTTTATTATAAAAGCTAAAATATTTATATTAATACCTGTCATTGACATTACAAAGTTATTTGTGAAATATTAGGTTTCTACATTGTTTAAAAGCGTAATTTTCCTATTGAGATACATTGTGTTGAAAATTGTACACTGTCCCTTTAAACACTTCAGGTTTGTGATGACAGCATGCAAGATATCTGTCATTCATTCATTGCTGTGATCATTGACCTCCTGAAGAAGAAATCCCTCTTCCTTTCTTTCTGTGTCCCCAGATGTTTGGATATACTGGTGAAGTTACCAGGTTGTTAGCTAGCTAGCCAATAAGGTAACATGACTGAACAAAGTGTAAACAAATGGTTAACAACGCACAAGTAGTTTTAGAATGGCCCAAGACATGGTTTCTGAATGTAAAATGTGGTCCCTGCGATCCGCTATAGACGAGTTGGTTGTTTAGCAACAAAACCGACACGTGCCCAAATATGGGTTAAAACAGACTGGGTTGGCTTAGATTGTTGACAACATGTTAACGATATTTAGTCTCCAATGTTTATTGAAAACATAAATGAAGCTAGCTAGCAACATTTAGCCATATTAGATTACTTGTTAGATACTACTGCATGGTCGGAACTAGAAGCACAAGCATTTCGCTACACTCGCATTAACATCTGCTAACCATGTGTATGTGACAAATAGAATTTGAATTGATTTGAATAGACGTGACATCAGTCAAAACACCTCAAAACAAGACATGGTATCAATAACAAGATCAAACCATACTGAAACAAGCTGAAACGAGTCACTTACTATTTGTCACATGGCAGCTTCTTGTCATTGTTGCTAGCTGTCTGGCCATCCAGAACCATAACAACACATGGCAGCTTCTTGTCATTGTTGCTAGCTATCTGGCCATCCAGAACCATAACAACACATGGCAGCTTCTTGTCATTGTTGCTAGCTATCTGGCCATCCAGAACCATAACAACACATGGCAGCTTGTTGTCATTGTTGCTAGCTGTCTGGCCATCCAGAACCATAACAACACATGGCAGCTTGTTGTCATTGTTGCTAGCTATCTGGCCATCCAGAACCATAACAACACATGGCAGCTTGTTGTCATTGTTGCTAGCTATCTGGCCATCCAGAACCATAACAACACATGGCCTTCTGCCCCTTTGAAGCGCATGCATCGTTTATGTGACGTTGACAGCTAACCTGTCTATCTATATGGGTCAGATCTCTTGACCTGGTTGGACTAGAAGCAATCCGCTTTTGCTGTAGTAATGGTATAACCATGACGCTAACGAATCTGCACTCACTTTGTTCTCTAGGGCACTCTGAAACAACGGTACAGGGAAGCCTTATCATTACAATTATTATCTGGGAGATTATTTTCCTAGTCGCTCCCAAAATAAAACTACTGGTCATACAACAAAATATTTCATCGCATATGCCACCAAACTGGTCATACTTTAGAGCCCAGTCTACAGCCATCTCTCTGTCCGGCTCGAAGGACCTTTGAATGCATCATCAAAATATCCCAATCATTTGATTTCTAAAAGCTGTAGCAATGTCTACATTGAGTAGTTGGTGGATGATGACTATCTGAGGCTCGCTGACTGGCAACACAGACAGCAATGTTACTGGGATGTTGCAGAATTTTAATCACTTAAAAATGTCAGGTCAGCATTTCTGAAAGTCAGGGCCAAAACCAAAGTATAAAGAAGTGGAACGAGATTTATTATTTCTTTTTTTAACAGTATAATATTATTACCAACATAAATTACTTTATTGCTTTAAGTAACTTTATAAAAGCCCAAGTAGAAGACAAGGCAGTTGAGAAATAGATGTACAGATAGTGAAAAGCTAATGTTCTCACTAATTATCAAGGTTATTTATATTTGATTTCATTTATATTTGTTTTAAGAATTTTATTTGAAATTCTGTTTAATTTCAGTTCATTTTCAGATCTAATTTCCTATTTTTGATTTAGTTTTATAAAAACATTTCCTTTTCATGTTACTTAGTTTCAGTTTCAGTTGTAATGTTAGTGTCATGTCTACTCCTCCCCTCTGGAGGTCGACGTCGCCGGTTTACTAACCACCGGTCCTGGGATCCATCATTATGCATCATCATGAGGCACACCTAGACTCCATTACCTCACTCATTACCTCCCCTTTATCTGGCACTCCCTTAGGTTCCTTCCCCGGGCACTATTGATGCTGTTATGCAAATATGCTACTGTTATGTTGTCTGGTGCATTGTTTGTTGTTTTATTAAAACGTTTCACCTGCTTCTCGACTCACAGCGTCGTCGTTACAGTTAGGAACATAAAGTAGCGTATGCAGGGGGGTTACCACACTAAATTATTGTCAAAATTAATATAAACAAAAATTAGCTTTTTGGTCTAATTAAGGCTAGACATTCATGGAGCTAGCAGTCATTTAGCTTTTAGGTCTAATTAAGGCTAGACATTCATGGAGCTAGCAGTCATTTAGCTTTTTGGTCTAATTAAGGCTAGACATTCATGGAGCTAGCAGTCATTTAGCTTTTTGGTCTAATTAAGGCTAGACATTCATGGAGCTAGCAGTCATTTAGCTTTTTGGTCTAATTAAGGCTAGACATTCATGGAGCTAGCAGTCATTTAGCTTTTTGGTCTAATTAAAGCTAGACATGTGTAGCGTGGTTCGTTCTGCGTAGTGTACTTTTAATTAGGACACTGCCCCAACTGGAGGTCTGCTGGTTGGATTCTCTTTATTTGCCCTGCACACGAAGAGACAACACACAATATGTTAGCCCTTTGGTACAGTCACAGCTCTCGGGCACCTCGCTAGCTGAAGGCAAGAGAGAGCAAAAATAAATAACAGGTGCTGCGTGCACACATTCAGTGCACAACAGCACCATACAATACAAGTAAAATGATATACAACATGATTCAGACAAAATCAAAGACATACACGAAGAGACACCACACAATATGTTAGCATTAAATGTTTGGCCATAATTTGGAGGGGGAAAAAATTAAAATAATTCATGATGATTTTTATTTTGATTTGGTTCGTTTTGGAGTGAAAGATAATAATTTCAGTATAGTTTTCATTTTTCAAACAGGTTTGTTATTTTACTAAATAGTTTTTTCAAGATGAGTTTCAGTTTTAGTTTCCTATAATAACCATCCTCAGTATGACTCAAAGATGTAAGAGTAATAGATGATGTGATTTATCATTGACATCTAAGTCGGAAGTTTACATACAGCTAAATACATTTAACCTCAGTTTTTCACAATTCCTGACATTTAATCCTAGTAAAAATTCCCTGTCTTAGGTCAGTTAGGATCACCACTTTATTTTAAGAATGTGAAATGTCAGAATAATATTAAAGAGAATGATTTATTTCAGCTTTTATTTCTTTCATCACATTCCCAGTGGGTCAGAAGTTTACATAAACTCAATTAGTATTTGGTAGCATTCCCTTTAAATTGTTTAACTTGGGTCAAACGTTTCGGGCAGCTCTCAACAAGCTTCACACAATAAGTTGGGTGAATTTTGGCCCACACCTCCTGACAGAGCTGGAGTAACTGAGTCAGGTTTGTAGGCCTCCTTGCTCGCACACGCTTTTTCAGTTCTGACCACAAATTTTCTATAGGATTGAGGTCATTGGCAACTCCAATATCTTGACTTTGTTGTCCTTAAGCCATTTTGCCACAACTTTGGCAGTATGCTTGGGGTAATTGTCCATTTGGAAGACCCATTTGTGACCAAGCTTTAACTTCTTGACTGATGTCTTGAGATGTTGCTTCAATATATACACATAATTTTCCTTCCTCATGATGCCATCTATTTTGTGAAGTGCACCAGTCCCTCCTGCAGCAAAGCACAACCACAACATGATGCTGCCACACCCGTGCTTCACGGTTGGGATGGTGTTCTTCGGCTTGCAAGCCTCCCCATTTTTCCTCCAAACATAACGATGGTCATTATGGCCAAAAAGTTATATTTTTACTTCATCAGACCAGAGGACATTTCTCCAAAAAGTAAAATCTTTGTCCCCATGTGCAGTTGCAAACCGTAGTCTGGCTTTTTTATGGCGGTTTTGGAGCAGTGGCTTCTTCGTTGCTGAGTGGCCTTTCAGGTTATGTCGATATAGGACTCGTTTTACTGTGGATATAGATACTTTTGTACCGGTTTCCTCCAGCATCTTCACAAGGTCCTTTACTGTTGTTCTGGGATTGATTTGCACTTTTCGCACCAAAGTAAGTTCATCTCTAGGAGCTCCTTCCTGAGCGGTATGACGGCTGCATGGTCCCATGGTGTTTTTACTTGCTATTGTTTGTACAGATGAGCGTGGTACCTTCAGGCGTTTGGAAATTGCTCCCAAGGATGAACCAGACTTGTGGAGGTCTACAATTTTTTTCTGAGGTCTTGGCTGATTTCTTTTGATTTTCCCATGATCTCAAGCAAAGAGGCACTGAGTTTGAAGGTAAGCCTTGAAATACATCCACAGGTACACCTCCAATTGACTCAAATGATGTCAATTAGTATAATAAATATACTAATAATATACTTTATTATAAGTGTCTCAATGTATGTAATTCAGTATGTTTAGCTGAATGTAGGCTTTGATAAAGGTAATTGCTTAATGAAGATAATTGCTTAATTAATTAGTGTTGGCTATGTTCTGAGGGGGAGGGGCTTCCCCTACAAAAGGAGCCTCTTTCAGTTCAAGGGGAGGCCATTTTGTATTGAGCTCTGGATGGAGCAGCATGGTTTAAGCTGTCCCTGTAAGGTATACTTTTGATGGCAGTACTGTTGTTTTTTCGCAAATCACTTTGTAAATAAACACCTTGCACAGAAGAACTGTTGCGGCTCTGCCAACTTTTTGTTTTGATGGAGGTTAGGTTTTCCAGTTTGGCCTTCTGGCCTACTCTACTGTGACACAGGTCAAATAGTTCAATCTTGGTTTAATCAAAAATGTTTAATCATGGCTGGTTCCACCTCTCTCATGCAGATCAGGGCATCATAAGCCACCTTGGGTTCATCTTGTGGTTATGTGCACCGGGTGTTGTTTACCCCTCCCTGGCTTAGTTTATCAGAAGCAAAGATGATTAGAAACAAATAGGGGTTTGTTCTACTCTTCCAGGTTATCTCTGGTCACACCATGTCCTTGACGATACGCCCAGACCAGCTGAAGGGAGCTAGAGGGGAACCTTTACAGAAGCACAGGATTAGTAGTTATGAAAATATCTTACTATTAATTGTTAACTATCAATAGTCATACAGATATAGTAAACAAAGCAGGTAAATACATAATTTCCTCTTACATTCTCCTCTTAGGAGACTCACTCTATATATAAGCACTTAAGCATTATACAGCTTTTTAGGTATAACAAATATAGCCAAGTGGATCCTTTCTCAGCAAAGCGTTTTCTCCCAGAGTACGGCTGCTTAGGAGAGAACACCTGGCAATCACAGAGTCTGGGCGTTCAGCCAATATTCCACTCCCACTGAGCCGACCTTGTGAGAGCAAAACCTCTGTCTACAACAGGCGCATTTCTAAATATGCAACAGGTCAAAAATCACTGTCTTCAGCAGTAAAGGGTAGCTCAACTAATCTTTCATATCCTGCATTCTGGACCTGGTCATGGCAACAGTTTAACATTATATCTGGTCTTGAATTTTTTACCAGTTTTCAAACACATATTTACATTACATTTTAAAACGCAGCAAAACTTCAACATGAGGATGAGCAGCAAAGTCAATACAATGACTAAAACAACAGTCAGACACAGTCGCATGATCCACCCTCCAAACCCGGTATTATCTGGCCTACCAAACGACTGTGGCCCTGTGTGGTTGTGTAATACAGAGAACGTCATGGGGTTAGGGTTACATGGTATCTCCACTAATGTAGGTAAGTCCATTTGTTAGTCAGATTTACCCCATGGGAACTCCCACATGCGGATAAATCTGCTCCTACCTTAACTTAATTGTATCCCATAAGGAAATTCAAGGAATAGTAAAATTGATTAGTGACAGGTGTCCCTCATTCAGTGGCAGTGCACTCTCTGTCCTTGTCATGGTCCGAATCAGTTTATAAATATAAACTTCTTCCTAATCATTAGTGTTTACCCTGGACCCTCAGACAATATTTAAAGACATTTCAAACATTTTGTGTACCAGGTTTACATTGGGTTTTTCCAGTACATTTTTTTTATCAGGATAATTTACATCTGCAACCAAAACTCTGGCAATAGAAACGTTGTGCCCTTCAAGGTGTATAATTTCTAACCTGTGAAAAATCCACTAAAACCCAAATAAAAAGACCCCACACAATAAATCAAACACGGTATTTGCACCATTAACAAATATTCATAACATAAACATTTCGTTAGTTTTCACTTTGCTAAATCTTAATCAGTCCAAATCATTTAAAATTAAAAAATAAAAAAAAAATAAAAAACTTTCCAATTAACTTTCCAATTAACTTCACCTTCACATGGTGCAAAACATTCTTAAGGGATTTAAACAATTAAAAGGTTGTACAGAAGTCTTCATCTGCACAAAGACAACAATCATCACGTTTATGCATCGATCTCCGTCTTCTTAAACAATGGGGCGGCTGTGGTTTGCTGGACTCCCGCCCTGAGCCTGCCGTTGGCTGGAGCAGCTGTTATTAAAGTCCCGTCGTGGGACTATGCTGGTACTCTTCGGTTGCATTGTGGCCACTTCTCACAGGGCCCATACAACAGCTGCAATGAGAAGACTGACCGCGAAAGCAAAAAACATGATGCGTTGAGTCCGGTGCTGGTCCTCCCATGGCCACTGGGGTCGCCTATGACGATTCATCAGCTGGTACATCTTCGTCTGGGTTGTGGGACACCTTCCTGCAGTGGCTGGCGTGAACCCATGTCGACCTTTCTGCAACCGTCAGGTGCACCTGGAATGGACCAGTCCAGCGCTGTTGGTGCCAAGTCTTTCTGCGGAGGTCCTTGATGAACACCCAATATCCTGGCTGCAATTTGTGGACCTGTCTTCCCTTTGGTTCAAGCAAAGCCGCTTTTATCCTGAGAAAAATAGACTTCAGAACATTGTTAAGAGCAGTACATTAGCTTACCAGGGTCAATCTGTTATGTGGAAATGTGATTTACTCATTTTGCACAAGATTGCTCCGCGAATACAGAAAAACCTGGAGCAAACCAAAAATGATTTACAATTCCTGACAATTCTCACTACACCCCTCTTTGACACAAGGTCTTGACTATGTGCCAATTTAGCAACATAGGGGAAACAGGAACTAGGCAAGGCCGGCAGGCCAGTCGATTTTATGTTCCAGAGACAAAATTCCACTGGCCCTGCAGTAGACTGCAGGTCAGACACATCCTGTAAAGAGAAACATGTTTTTAACAGAGACAGGATGTGCAACAAAATATCCTCCAAGTTTTCAACCAATTTAGAATGTGAAATTGTCTTACCAGATGAGGTGAGGAACCCACGTGGCTTCCAGAGTGTACCGAAGTCATGCACAACCCCAAATGCGTACCTGCTGTCAGTATGAATCGTAACAGTTTTGGCCTTAGCCAAAATAAATGCTCTAGTAAGAGCAGCCTGATTTGACAGATGGGGTGGTAGTTTAACACTTTCTAAGGTAGTGGCAGCCTGATCTGACAGATGGGGTGGTAGTTTAACACTTTCTAAGGTAGTGGCAGCCTGATCTGACAGATGGGACAAGGGTTAAAAGGTTTGTCACGTGGCTGCAAACCCTCAGGAGTCAACTTTATCTTGTCCTTCATCTCCATCTTGTGGCCATGGGTGAGATCAGTGTGAAACATTAATTCACTATGCACTCGTTCATTCAAATTAAACTTTATTGTCACATGCGCCGAATACAGCAAGTGTAGCCCTAACCGTGAAATGCTTACTTACAAGCCCTTAACCAACAGTGCAGTTCAAGAAGAGTTAAGAAAATATTTACCAAATAAACTAAAGTAAAAAATGTAATACAAAAATAAGAAAAAGTAACACAATAACACAGGCCTTCTCTACAGAAAGCTCAAAGCATTAACTTTTAAAACTTAGAACTCTAAAGTCTTTACCAGTAGTGCTGTGAAAGCAAAGGTTAGCGGTTACAACACTGCTACAACTAGCAGGCGGACAGAAAATGGTATTGTTGGAAATCAGTCATAACTCCTTCAGTCAGCAGCTTAGTTATAATTTTGTTAAATTTCAGTCTACAGCAATTGTTACAACAGTAATCTTATTTATTCCAATACCAAATGAATTCCCCTTAAACAAATTGTCTTATTTATTTTTTTTAAATGCTTTTCAAGCAGTCACTAGTAGTCTCCCTTACAAAACAATCATCAAAAGAAATCACATCTACAGCAAACTTAAACAACTATATCCTGCTAATTTAACCAATAAATAATTTCCCCATTCCAGTCATTACTACACCGGTGGTTAATGCTAATTTTCTACATACAGTAGTTTTAGATTTCTGTCAAGCCTTCATACTTTTACAATCTCCTTCAACCAATTTCCGCGTATCATCAATGTCATTATTTTTCAATCGTCTTCAGGCTTCGTGTTCTAAGAGTTCAGTGATCCTTCCTCTTTTCTTACAGACATTATTTTAGTATTTTCCTTCAACCGAAAAAGTCGGCGTCTTTTCTTGTCTATCTTACGACGTTCTCCCATTCTTACTCAAGTTCCTTTACAATCATTACATTTATTGAATGAATTGTATTGTAACAATGTTGTTCAAACCTATGTTAAACTCTTACTTAAATCCTACATACCTTCTTGTATGAAACAAAAACATTTCACTTAATCACCAGCTTATCTCATTTTATACATAAATATTGCATTTATTTACTTAGTTGCCCTAATACTTCCACCTAATCTGTCACGGTTCTCTCTTCAAAAACATCAACAGACAAAACAAACTGTATTTGTTAAGGAACGTCTTCCGTTCTTATTAAAAATGTCCAATTGATTCATGACTAATATACATGTACATTTGAAGTCAGAAGTTTACGTACACCTTAGCCAAATACATTTAAACTCAGTTTGTTTTTCACAATTCCTGGCATTTAATCCTAGTAAAAATTCCCTGTCTTAGGTCAGTTAGGATCACCACTTAAGAATATGAAATGTCAGAATAATAGGAGAGAGAATTATTTATTTCAGCTTTTATTTCTTTCATCACATTCCCAGTGGGCCAGAAGTTTACATACACTCAATTAGTATTTGGTAGCATTGCCTTTAAATTGTTTAACTTGTGTCAAACGTTTCGGGTAGCCTTCCACAAGCTTCCCACAATAAGTTGGGTGAATTTTGGCCCTTTCCTTCTAACAGAGCTGGTGTAACTGAGTCAGGTTTGTAGGCCTCCTTGCTTGCACACACTTTTTCAGTTCTGAAAATCGAGTTTTAATGACTCCAACCTACGTGTATGTAAACTTGGGAAGTTTACATACACTTAGGTTGGAGTCATTAAAACTGGTTGAAAAAGATGTTGCTCATCTCCTTCAGAACAAACAGGAGTACATTCCTTTCCATCATTTACTTAAGGATGAAAAACAAGCTTTGCTTGATTTACAATCCGATACGTCAGTCCTTACCCGCCCTGCTGATAAGGGTGGGTCGGTTGTAATCTTGGATAGGACAGTTTATGTAAATGAGTGTCATAGACAACTGCTTGACAACACCTTTTACAAGAAACTCAGAAGTGACCCCACTGCGCAATTTCAGAACACGATCTTTACTGTCCTAGATGGGTATTTAAGTTCTGGTCAGATAACCCAAAAATAACATGACTTTTTGGCTATTCAGCACCCTAAAATTGCTACTTTTTATACTTTGCCAAAATTACACAAGAATGTTGCAAAACCTCCAGGGCGCCCTATTGTAGCGGACATGCAGTAACAACCCCTCTATCGACTTTTGTTGACTTTTTTATTGTACCACTCGCAGAACAGCTCTCCTCCTCCTAAAGGACACCAGCAGTATGATAACAGAATAGCTCCTCTCCTTTGTAAAGGACACCAGCAGTATGGTCTCAGAACAGCAACCCTCCTTTGTAAAGGACACCAGCAGTATGATCTCAGAACAGCTCCCCTCCTTTGTAAAGGACACCAGCAGTATGATCTCAGAACAGCTCCCCTCCTTTGTAAAGGACACCAGCAGTATGGTCTCAAGACAGCTCCCCTCCTTTGTAAAGGACACCAGCAGTATG
>QNTS01016491.1:0-14523 GCA_003317085.1 Hucho hucho
AGTAGTAACAGTAGTAACAGTAGTAGTAACAGTAGTAACAGTAGTAGCAGTAGTAGTAGCAGTAGTAGTAGTAGTAACAGTAGTAGCAGTAGTAGTAGTAGTAACAGTAGTAACAGTAGTAACAGTAGTAACAGTAGTAGTAGTAACAGTAGTAACAGTAGTAACAGTAGTAGTAACAGTAGTAACAGTAGTAGCAGTAGTAGTAGTAGTAACAGTAGTAGTAGTAGTAACAGTAGTAGTAGTAGTAACAGTAGTAACAGTAGTAACAGTAGTAACAGTAGTAACAGTAGTACCAGTAGTAGTAGTAGTAACAGTAGTAACAGTAGTAGTAGCAGTAGTAACAGTAGTAACAGTAGTAGCAGTAGTAGTAGTAGTAACAGTAGTAGCAGTAGTAAATCTAGAAGAAGTAATAGTAGTAGTACAAAAATTTATAGGCTAGTGCTTTTGTTGTTCATTAGGCCTACTCATCTTGTTGGCTGATGAAAAGTAAATGTGGACAGTTCTTCCAATATCTTCAATATGAATTGGATAAGGACGTGCGCAGTTGCGTCTTCAATGTGCCTGTCTTCACTTGTAGTCTGTGAGAAAGACCCGATCACGTGATGGGTATTGGCTAATAAGAATTGAGCTTACCTGAGAGCCATGTGAGTGAAAGGTGCTTAGGTGCACGCAGCATTCAGGTAGAATGGAATTATAATCATCATATTCAGCCCAAGGGCACAATGGCCACTGGCCGCAAAAGGCATGCATTTTTGTAGGGGGCATTAGGGCCACAACGGGGATGCATTATCAGGTGCTGCTTGTCAAATTGTGAATGAGAGACTGATGAAGTGTGTGCAGCCTGTCCATAAAAACAAAGCAGAGCTAATGCCTTTCATGCAACTCATCAAATCATCTTTAGGGTCGCATCTTGCAGCCTTACAATGTATTACAAATCAAAACACATAGCCCAACGTTTTGTATCACAACTAAAGTTGCATAAATAACTCTAAATTAAGCATATAGGAGGACCTTTTTTCAACACAGATCAGTCGTATGTGCTCTGTCCCTCAAATCATTTGGAAAAAATATCCTTCCTATTTTTCAGACAATAAAATAATATAAAAGAATGCCACGGAATTCTAAGCAAATCTTGTCTGCTGAATGAACTAGTGTAGCCCACAGCAATTTGGCAAAGCCAGATCAGGGCCCTAACACGAGGACAACTCAGAGTATGCTATTCTTTTCATATATTGTTTCTTTAGACCTGTGTAAAATAAATAATGGATTCATTGTGATTGTGTAGGATACATTACATGGATACAGTAGGCTGTGTGTGGAAGCCAGGAGATGCTAAATGTGTTTATGTTAATTAAGACTGACAGTTATTTACTCAACAATCACCGGCTGTGTCACGCCCTGACCTGTATGAGCCTGTTTATGTCTCATTTTGGTTGGGTCAGGGTGTGATTTGGGGTGGGCATTCTAGGTTCTTTTGTATTTCTTTGTTTTGGCTGAGTATGGCTCTCAATCAGGGACAGCTGTCTATCGTTGTCTCTGATTGGGAACCATACTTAAGCAGCCCTTTTCCCCTCCAGTGTTGGTGGGAAGTTGACTCTGTTAGGGTGTATGTTGCTGTTGGTGCTACACCATTTGATGTTTGTTTGTTCGTTTGTTCGTTGGTTGGTTGGTTTTGTTTGGGTGAGTTTAAGAAATAAACATGTTTTTCTCAACCCGGCACGCTGCGCCTTGGTCGATTAATGAAGATCGTGACAGGCTGACAAAATCTTCTGACCACCACAGCCCTATGTGGGACAACTTTGGAAACTTTTGCCTTCTCAAAGGCCAATACGTCACTGCACAATAGTGAGCAGTAGTTCTCCCATGGTCTAGCTAGCTATCTTTTGTTGTAGTTTGCAGGGGCTGCAGCAGGTGTTATCGAAGAGGATGCTGTTGGTAATTTGTTAGCTTCTCCCTTTTCAAGAATAACTTTAAACAAGAAGTTAACCTTTTACTGCAGTGGGTTAAATCAGGGACACAAAGTGAATCTTGGTAGTCTTAATAAACAAATCTACTAACAAAGTAAACACCTCGCACATGGTCAGGGGCTTACAAAAAGACACCTGTACCATGTCAGATATACAGTTGAAATGTATTACATTTTTTGTTTGCATCCCAAAATTACACTTTATATACATCACAGAAGACTGAAATATACCAAAACTATTAATTATAAAAAATTTATAACATTCCACTCATGAGTACAACAAGGGCACTTTTGACTGCAGGAAAGGTTGGTTTCAATTCAGCATCATCTGCTGAGTGGAACTGTGGTTTTTGTAATAATAAAGGTATTTACATTTTTGCTCAATCTGATTGGGTGGACCTGGCAAGGCCTGGCTCCCCAGTGGGTTGGCCTGTGTCCACCCAGGCCCTCTCATGCCTACGCCCCTGATCCAAACAGCTCATGACGACTGAATTGCACATCACAAATAGCCTACTAACCAAGACTTCAGAACAAACTTTTTTCAATACCTGGTTTTCAACACATTGTTGCCTTAGTTATCATTTACTGGTAGATATCATAAGTTGAAACGTCTTTCCTTCCCTACCGGCTACCGATTACGTTCTTCTGTGAGCTGCTCCATGACAAAAACCAGCTGAGAGCTGCACACTCTGGCTGCCTGCAGATGATATTCTTCTGAAATTAGGCTACGTGTGACAGTGGAACCCATTTTGGAACCAATTGTTTTGTATCTTGCGCCAAGTAGATTTTTCACTTTGGAACTACCTATCCAAATTACTTCAACTGGGTTACAAGCAATTAAGATATTACAGTGGATGAATCCAAACGGATCTTTACATAAAACTTTCCCATTTATTTGCCACAATATTGTAGCCAAATGGTGACTTCTTATTAACAACGGAAGTCTTAAACAAGCTTTTAAAGCCTTGTTCACACTGCAGGCCTTAATGCTCAAATTGGTTTTGTTTTTCCAATCCGTTTTGGAATACTGACTGTCCAAACAACAAGTTACAACATTCTTCTTCGTCTGACAGACTCAACATTTTATTTTACTATGCAAGTCAGTTATGAACAAATTCTTATTTTCAATGACGGCCTAGGAACAGTGGGTTAACTGCCTGTTCAGGGGCAGAACGACAGATTTGTACCTTGTTAGCTCAGGGATTTGAACTTACAACCTTTCGGTTACTACTAGTCCTATGCTCTAACCACTAGGCTACCCTGCCACCCCAAGCACCAGGACGTTCCGTTATTTATAGAATGGGCAGGAATCTTTGGCACCACTTTGACACCAGTTCAGAATACGACCATGCAGAAGACTGAAAGATCAGTCGACAGAAGTTGGGCATTTTATGTTCTTGAAGCTTCTCAAAAGTTCTCACTGTTCTGCCCCAGTTTTGTTAGACTCAGACCTAGCTAGTGGTGTTATATATAGCTTGCTGCATGATGGGTTAATTAACTCCCCTCCACGCCCTATCAGACTAGGAAACATCCTTTGACTTCCTCCTGTGTGTACAGCATTACGCAACATGAGCGAGGCCAGGGCCTTGCTGCTATGACACTCCAGAGGTATGTTCCCATGTGTAGCAACAAGATATCTCTGACTCCAGTCCAGAGGTATGTTCCCATGTGTAGCAACAAGACCTCTCTACTGGGCCAGCACCAATCCACGGGGAGGCCCTGCCTCTCTGCTGGGCCAGCACCAATCCACGGGGAGGCCCTGCCTCTCAAAGAACAGGTGAAACTTCTCTGTACTGCCTCTATACACATCTACTTTCAGTAACGTCACTTTAGTGAAGGCAAAGCACAGTAGACTCTTGATGAAACATAATTGCTTGTCTATAAGCAGATATCTATCAGCGGCAAATAAAAATTATGTATTTGAATTGGGACAGGTGCATTACATTCAGTGTTGGGGTAAGGCATGACAAAGTAATGCGTTAGATTACTCAGTTTACGTTTTAGTGGTAACGAGTGACCTGTTTAAAAAATAAATATGTACAAAAATTCAGTTACTTAGTTAATTAGTTAGTTATTATTAATATTATTTCCCTTTTTCTTTGTTAGTGCAAATTCAAAATCCCTCCACCTAGGCTACATTGTAGCGGTTCGCACTCTTCCTGTTTTTGCACGAACGTTGTGGTTTGTAGCTGGCATGGTTGCTGGTAGCTGGTAGCTAGATAGCTGGTAGCTGGATAGCTGGTAGCTGGCATGGTAGCTGGTAGCTAGATAGCTGGTAGCTGGCATGGTAGCTGGATAGCTGGTAGCTGGTAGCTGGATAGCTGGCATGGTAGCTGGTAGCTGGATAGCTGGATAGCTGGTAGCTGGTAGCTGGATAGCTGGATAGCTGGTAGCTGGTAGCTGGTAGCTGGTAGCTGGTAGCTGGTAGCTGGTAGCTGGTAGCTGGTAGCTAGCGAGATGACAGAGACAACAGCCTTTGTTGTGAAAGCATTTGTATTACTTTGAATTGGTAGAAGAAAAGGACAGATGTTAGCCGTCGAATCTTGCCTGACACTACTTGTAGGCTCCACAGTCAAACACAGGATAATCGGGCTCAGGCGAGTGCCCCATTTATTGTCTGGTAATAAAGCAAACAGCGTAGCTAGGTGAGAAAGTTAGACTCAGTTGATAAGAATTGACATTACTCCAGCTGTCTTCAGCATTAATATAAAGGAAAGGGCACTACAATTATACAATGTGATTTTATAGTTACATAGAATCTCTCCACCCAGTTTGTATCTGTGTGTAAAACAAATTGGAAGCCAGTTGTCCTCTTATTACAGAACCCAGTGGGTTTTATATACACTGGGCTCCGAAATTATCGACAACCTTGATAAACAAGGGGCGGCAGGTAGCCTAGTGGTTAGAGTGTTGGACTAGTAACTGGAAGGTTGCAAGATCGAATCCCTGAGCTGACAAGGTAATAAATATGTCGTTCTGCCCCTGAACAGTTAACCCACTGTTCCTAGGCTGTCATTGAAAATGAGAATTTGTTCTTAACTGACTTGCCTAGTTAAATAAAGATGAGCAAAAATGACAGTATAAAATAAATAAATCAAATATTGACTTACATTGTATGCCAACAAAATTGTCATCCAACAAATGTAAATAGCTGGAGTTTGCTAAACAGCATTGGTACTTGGATTGGAACTGGTGCTTTGATGACATGAAAATAAAGCTATTTGGCAAGGCACACCAGTAGTGGGTTTGGATGAAATGAGAATATATAAGCAGAAAACAACCCCATAGCTACTGTAAAATATGGTGGTGGATCTTTGTGGTTATGGGGCTAATTTGCTTCAACTGGTCCTGAATCTGTTGTTAAGGTCCACGGAATCATGAACTTTACCCAGTACCATGACATTTTAGCCAAAAACCTTGTTGTCTCTGCCTGGAGGTTGAAACTTGGCCGCAAATGGATCTTCCAGGGAGACAATAACGCCAAGCACACATTAAAATCCACAAAGAAATGGTTAATTGGCCCAAGTTTCAATTTTGCAATGACCATCCAAGTCTCCAGACTTAAATTTTTTTTTTTTTTATTAGGATTCACATTAGCTGCTCCAAAAGCAGCAGCTACTCTTCCTGGGGTCCACAGAAAATATGAAACATAACATAACAGACAACCATCTAAGTCCCATATTTTTTTTTTTTTTTTAAGCTGTCATCAAGGCAAAGTGGCTACTTTGAAGAACCTCAAATATAAACTATATTTTGATTTGTTTAACACTTTTTTGGTTACTACATGATTCCATATGTGTTATTTCAAAGTGCTGACGTTTTCACTATTATTCTACAATGCAGAAAATAGTTAAAAAATATATAAAAACCTGAGTAGGTGTGTCCAAACTTTTGACTGGTAGTGTACGTTTTCTCAACAACAGGTTATGGTCAATAATGTCAAAGGCTTCACTGAAATCTAACAGTACCGCTCCCACAATCTTCTTATTATCAATTTCTTTCAACCAATCATCAGTAATTTGTGTCAGTGAAGTACATGTTGAGTGCCCTTCTCTATAAGCATGCTCAAACTCTGTTGTTAATTTTTTTTACTGAGAAATATCATTGTATTTGGTCAAACACAATTCTTTCCAACAGTTTGCTCCCCATTGAAAACCTGTGGTTTGAATTAAAGAAGAAAGTTCATAATCGCAGATTAAATGATATCAAGGATCTGGAAAGATTCTGTACAGAGGAATGGTCTAAGATCCCTCCTAATGTGTTCTACAATCTCATAAAACATTTGAGAAAAAGGCTCAGTGCCAGTATTGAAAACAGGGATGTCAATAATGTTGACCCTTACCTTTTTGAGAAGAAAAGGTATTGCTAGTTATACAAGGCTCTTTCTCTGAGCAATTGTATTAGTATAAAATACATTTTTTCTGTTTTTGGTAACAAAATAAGTAGTGCAACAAATTAATTTCCACAGTAAGTAACGTTGTAAAGTAACAAGTTACATTTAATGCAAGCTGGGAGGGAAGTTTGATGTCATGAATGAAACAGAATAGCAAAAGATGAGAAGAGATTGTATAATATGTCAGGATTTACTTTTGTTGTGAGACTTCTGTCTTCAGTCTTCTTCTTTGCTAGCTGGGCTGCTCTTACAAAGATTGAAAACTGGAAGTGGACAGCTGAGGTGCTTACCTTTCATCAACGTAACTATAAAACCCCTTTAACTGGTACAACACTTCCACTAACGGTTGGCACAAATACAACATATTTTAGACTATGCCCCCAAATATGCTAATGAGCCCCCACCAGCACATTGCCCCACCTACAATACAGTAATGATTGTACCTCACATTGAATATATTGAGTAGAAAAATGGCCCATTATAACAGATTTTGCCCACATTGGGGGAATTCCAACCCGCGTTAAGAGCGCGTAAATTGAAGGTAACTCCCTTTTTATACACTTTTTTCTCTACTTGTATTCTGACCTTGAACTTAAGCATGAGAATCCAAGTGGAACAACAGTTACTTTATTTTTTGTGATAGGAACAACACCATTCTCCATGCACTGTGATTTGCAAATTGATAAGAGTTATTGATGAGAATTAGGTAAATGAGTAAGCTGTTTGGATATAAATGACAATTGTTTGATCTATTTTACCTTATGATCGCTGGAGACAAATTGTGAAACCAGTCATCTGGCAGCAAACTGAAGCATATCAACATATCACCTTTTCCACAGTGAAGTTTATGAAATGCTGGCCTTAAAACTTGCAATGATCAAATTTGGAGACCCAAACTATAGGCTTCTGTAGCCATGCACAAATGACAGAATAACGACAAACCTACCGAGCTTGATTGATGATATCTAGAATGTTTTAATTATATAACAAGACTTTTCAATGTATTTTTTACAATTTGTATAGTGTTAAATATTAGCCAGTATCGGTAGCCACTGTCAGTTATACCCACATACATTTAAAAACTGTCACTAGTGTTAGTTTCCTCACATTTTGAATCATTTCATTACATTGTTAGCCTACCTTTCTTTGCTCTGTCATTCCTCCAAACCGCGTCAGTGGTACCACTTATATTAACAGGACAGCATTCCTCCAGGCAGCATCAGTGATACCTCTTATATTAACAGAACAGCATTCCTCCAGGCAGCATCAGTGATACCACTTATATTAACAGAACAGCATTCCTCCAGGCAGCGTCAGTGATACCTCTTATATTAACAGAACAGCATTCCTCCAGGCAGCGTCAGTGATACCTCTTATATTAACAGAACAGCATTCCTCCAGGCAGCATCAGTGATACCACTTATATTAACAGAACAGCATTCCTCCAGGCAGCATCAGTGATACCTCTTATATTAACAGAACAGCATTCCTCCAGGCAGCATCAGTGATACCACTTATATTAACAGAACAGCATTCCTCCAGGCAGCATCAGTGATACCTCTTATATTAACAGAACAGCACTTACAGTTGACCAGGGCAGCTCTAGCAGGGAAGAAATGTGATGAACTGACTTGTTGGAAAGGTGGCATCCTATGACGGTGCCACGTTGAATGTCACTGAGCTCTTCAGTAAGGCCATTCTACTGCCAATGTTTTTTTTTCTATGGAGATTGCATGTCTCTGTGTTTGATTTTATACACCTGTCAGCAATGGGTGTGGCTGAAAATAGCTGAATCTAATAATCTGAAGGGGTGTCCACATACTTTTGTATACATAGTGTACTTATACGTTTCCCCTTTTCATCTTTCTGGTGTTAGCTAGTTACTGTCTAGCTGGGTCTTCAGCCAGCATGGAACAAAAGGGCGGGAAGGTTTGTTAAAAACTCATCACATCCATCAGTTCTGCTGGGAACAGCATCACAACAGACATGTCGTACGCAATTTCAACTGCAGAATCAGATGGTACCGGTTTATATTAGCAGAACAGCGTTCCTCAGCAGCAGAAAGGGGGGGTGGGGGGGGGGGTTGGGGGTACGTCATCTCAAGATGTTGTTTATATAGCAAGAATCTCTGTCACTCCGTGTGACTGTAACACACACTTGTGAAAGATGCCTCCTGTCTTGTGTCGTAAAATGAGTTTGTAGTTTTTAGTTCAGTTATTCTTGTATTTCTATTTAGGTTCTTCTAGCGTAAAACATGTAAACCTTCAATAGAAGCTATATTCCTTAAAAAAAATTTAAAAAAAGAAACATTCAAGCACATAACCCAGACAGATAGACCTTCAAAAATATTCTTTATAGAGCATGTCAAGCAGTCTGGTCCCAGCTCTGTTTGTCCTGTCTTTCAGACTTGCAGCAGTCTAGCCCTGAGACTCAGACCGGAGGTCCTTGGTCATGCAACATCCCAAACAGAAGAGAACAGATTGACACGGCGTAAAGGGCATCATAGTCTATCTCTGTCGCTCTCTTCACAGCTCTTCATATCTACTAGGTACCACTAGACCCCAAAGTGGCAGAATGCATTAGATTAGAGTGATGTTCTAGTGCCATCCTATGAGTTTCCATTCTCTCTCTCTTAACATCAACACCCCCCTAAGAGCCAACCACTACATACGCGGCAGGTCATGTGATTATTGTTGTTGTGGAGATCCAGCTCTTTCCACTAGCTGATCCAGGTTGACACTGCTCTGTGCTGTTTCTAAACATGTTCTCCCTCTGGCAGGTTAAAATTCAGAGGAGCTCTGGGCCAGACTCTGACACATGATCCTCCAGGAGGATTACATAACTGTCGGTACAAGGGCTTGTGTTGTGAAGATGAATAGTAGTTCACGGATTAGGCCATATTTTTCTTGTAAGGCAGAGGCTTTTTTTTTTTTTTCTCCCTGCAGCACTCAGAAGCCCCGTTTATACCTGGTGCTAACACTCTCCCTTTGTCCAGATTTAGGTCCACATTCTGATTCTGCCCACATTATTTTTAGACAGTTGTAGACTATAAAAAGACACATTGGGATCAGATCTTCCTGCCACCTATGGAGGTAGTCAGGCACGCATTGTGTCTGGATATCAATCAAATGTAACTGGATGGTTAAACCATTTAAATTATAATTATAGTGGCCTCTAAAATAATTGGCTTATGACATCATTAATCGTCTTAAAATACATCCTTTCATGTTATTTTGAAATAATATCTGTCAAATCATTTTAATACAGAGATGCACAATTTATTTTTACCTTTAATTAACTAGGCAAGTCAGTTAAGAACAAATTCTTATCATCAATGACAGCCTAGGAACAGTGGGTTAACTGCCTTGTTCAGGGGCAGAACGACAGTGATCACTACCTCACTACCTCCCTAAAACACTTCTGTGAGCAGGCCTTTCTAATCGACCTGGCCCGGGTATCCTGGAAGGACATTGACCTCATCCTGTCAGTAGAGGATGCCTGGTTGTTCTTTAAAGGCAATTTCCTCACCATCTCAAATTAGCATGCCCCTTTCAAAAAATGTTGAACTAAGAACAGATACAGCCCTTGGTTCACTCCAGACCTGACTGCCCTCGACCAGCACAAAAACATCCTGTGGCGGACTGCACTATCATCGAATAGTCCCCGCAGGTCTGGTCTGTGTCCAGGGGTCTGGTGTATGTCAGGAACCAATACACACAGTCGGTTAGGAAAGCAAAGGCTAGCTTTTTCAAACAGAAATGTGCATCCTGTAGCTCTAACTCCAAAAGGTTTTGGGACACTGTAAAGTCCATGGAGAACAATAGCACCTCCTCCCAGCTGCCCACTGCACTGAGGCTAGGTAACACTGTCACCACCGATAAATCCACCATAATCGAGAATTTCAATAAGCATTTCTCTACGGCTGGCCATGCTTTCCTCCTCGCTACCCCTACCCCGGCCAACAGCTCCACACCCCCCGCAGCTACTTGCCCAAGCCTCCCGATTTTCTCCTTCACCCAAATCCAGATAGCAGATGTTCTGAAAGAGCTGCAAAACCTGGACCCGTACAAATCAGCTGGGCTAGACAATCTGGACCCTCTCTTTCTAAAAGTATCCGCCGCCATTGTTGCAACCCCTATATACCAGTCTGTTCAACCTCTCTTTCGTATCGTCTGAGATCCCCAAAGATTGGAAAGCTGCCGCGGTCATCCCCCTCTTCAAAGAGGGTGACACTCTAGACCCAAACTGTTAAAGACCTATATCCATTCTGACCTGCCTATGTAAAGTCTTCGATAGCCAAGTTAACAAAATCCCACCGTACCTTCTCCGCTGTGCAATCCGGTTTCCGAGCTGGTCACGGGTGCACCTCAGCCACGCTCAAGGTACTAAATGATATCATAACCGCCATCGATAAAAGACAGTACTGTGCAGTCGTCTTCATCGACCTGGCCAAAGCTTTCGACTCTGTCATTCACCATATTCTTATCGGCAGACTCAACATTCTTGGTTTCTCAAATGACTGCCTCGCCTGGTTCACCAACTACTTCTCAGATAGAGTTCAGTTTGTCAAATTGGAGGGCCTGTTGTCCGGACCTCTGGCAGTCTCTATGGGGGTGCCACAGGGTTCAATTCTCAGGCCGACTCTTTTCTCTGTATACATCAATGATGTCGCTCTTGCTGCGGGTGATTCCTTGATCCACCTCTACACAGCGACACCATTCTGTATACATCTGGCCCTTCTTTGGACACTGTGTTAACAAACCTCCAGACGAGCTTCAATGCCATACAACTCTCCTTCCGTGGCCTCCAACTGCTCTTAAATGCAAGTAAAACTAAGTGCATGCTCTTCAACCAATCGCTGCCAGCACCCGCCCGCCCGACTAGCATCACTACTCTGGACGGTTCTGACTTTGAATATGTGGACAACTACAAATACCTAGATGTCTGGCTAGACTGTAAACTCTCCTTCCAGACTCACATTAAGCATCTCCAATCCAAAATTAAATCTAGAATCGGCTTCCTATTTCGCAACAAAGCCTCCTTCACTCACGCTGCCAAACATACCCTTGTAAAACTGACTATCCTACCGATCCTCGACTTCGGCGATGTCGTTTACAAAATAGCCTTTATTACAGTGCCATCCGTTTTGTCACCAAAGCCCCATATACCACCCACCACAGCGACCTGTATGCTCTCGTTGGCTGGCCCTCGCTACATATTCGTCGCCAGACCCACTGGCTCCAGGTCATCTATAAGTCTTTGCTAGGTAAAGTTCCGACTTATCTCAGCTCACTGGTCACCATAACAAAACCCACCCGTAGCACGCGCTCCAGCAGGTATATCTCTCTGGTCATCCCCAAAATCAACAGCTCCTTTGGCTGACCTTTCCTTCCAGTTCTCGGCTGCCAATGACTGGAACGAATTGCAAAAATCACTGAAGTTGGAGACTTAAATCTCCCTCACTAACTTTAAGCATCAGCTATCTGAGCAACTTACCGATCGCTGCATATTGCATGCACAACAGACAGTTAACCTATAGCATGGTCAAGCAAGTTAATGTTTCCGACATTTTCTGACCACTAAATAACTATTGATTTAGAACCACAGAGAGTTACTGCATGTTGCAAAGAAAACAGGAGCTGCCTCCACTATTCCAGCACCATTTCAACAACAGGAGCTGCCTCCACTATTCCAGCACCATTTCAACAACTGGAGCTGCCTCCACTCTTCCAGCACCATTTCAACAACAGGAGCTGACTCCACTATTCCAGCACCATTTCAACAACAGGAGCTGCCTCCACTATTCCAGCACCATTTCAACAACAGGAGCTGCCTCCCGTATTCCAGCACCATTTCAACACAGAGAGACGGAAGATCAATTATTTAATGTTATTTTTATTTATTTTTGTCGATTTTTGGGGGGAACCTGGCTTCCCTTGGCGTCCATGAATACATGCCACTGGTCCTATAACGATGTGGGTCCCATATAGGCTGGCCATTGGGCTTTTGAATGGATTAAATTGAGATTTTGTGTCACTGGCTTACACACACTACCCCATAATGTCAAAGCGGAAATGTGTTTCTAAAAATGAAAAGCTGAAATGTCTTGAGTCAATCAGTATTCAACCCCTTTTGTTATGTCAAGCCTGAATAAGTTCAGGAGTCAAAATGTGCTTAACAAGTAACATAATAAGTTGCGTGAACTCACTCTGTGTGCAATAATAGTGTTTAACATGATTTTTGAATTAATACCTCATCTCTGTACCCCACACATACAATTATCTGTAAGGTCCCTCAGTCGGGCAGTGAATTTCAAACACAGATTCAACCACAAAGACCAGGGACGTTTTCCAATGCCTCGCAAAGAAGGGCACCTATTGGTAGATGGGTAAAAAAATACAAAAAAAGCAGACATTGAATGTCCCTTTTGAGCATGGTGAAGTTATTAGTTACACCTTGGATGGATGGTGTATCAAACCAATCAGGGATTTCACCATGATGCCAATGGTGACTTTAAAACAGTTACAGAGTTTAATAGCAGTGATAGGAGAAAACTGGGGATCAACGTGATTTCCAGATTATTGCCTTTAAAGTTCCCGAACCCTCATTGGAATGGTGTCAGCAATTTTTCTCATGTTTCTTTTTTAACTTAACAACATGAATTGGGGTGTTTGCAAACCACGCTCCCAAATATTCGAATGAGTTCCGACCTATACATTATGAAGTAGCTGGGCTTCCTGGGATAGCACCTGTTGGACTGGTGTGGGCCATCCTGTGCTGGGCTTGGTGTGGGCCATCCTGTGATTGGCTTGGTGTGGGCCATCCTGTGATTGGCTTGGTGTGGGCCATCCTGTGATTGGCTTGGTGTGGGCCATCCTGTGATTGGCTTGGTGTGGGCCATCCTGTGCTGGGCTTGGTGTGGGCCATCCTGTGATTGGCTTGGTGTGGGCCATCCTGTGATTGGCTTGGTGTGGGCTAGCCTGTGCTAGGCTTGGTGTGGGATAGCCTGTGCTGGGCTTGGTATGGGCTAGCCTGTGATTGGCTTGGTGTGGGCTAGCCTGTGCTGGGCTTGGTGTGGGCTATCCTGTGATTGGCTTGGTGTGGGCTAGCCTGTGCTAGGCGTGGTGTGGGCTAGCCTGTGCTGGGCTTGGTGTGGGCTAGCCTGTGCTGGGCTTGGTGTGGGCTAGCCTGTGCTGGGCTTGGTGTGGGACATCCTGTGATTGGCTTGGTGTGGGCCATCCTGTGCTGGGTTTGGTGTGGGATAGCCTTTGCTGGGCTTGGGATGGACTAGAAGACTGGACCACTGCTGATGTCAGCGAGGAAATAACAAATGTGCATGTGTACGTATACAGTACGTATCTCTCTTTTCCAAAGAGTTCCTCCAGCTCCTGATGTTGAGGGAGCGTAGCGGAGTAGAACCACGATCACATGATCAGTCTGGAGCTTTTTTGACTGGACAATGATGAAGCATGACATCACAAAAACAAAACAATGGGTCTTTTCTCCGTGGAAACAACGATGGTGTTTTTTTTTTTTTAAAGCAGAATCCCCCCTTTCCTATCTTCCCGGAGGGGGCTGAACATGTGATGTTCTAACTGGCCTTTGTTTCACTGCTAACAGACCCTCTCTGTGTCTGTCTCTGGGCTGGGGAGGATATAAGGGAGGCATTATTCTCTCTCTCTCTTTGTCTCCCTTTCTCCGTCTCTCTGGGTTGTAGAGGACGTGTTACAAGGGGGCAGAGAGAAGAGCAACTCTTTAGACTAGCAAGCAGCGTGTCACATGAGAGGCTGACATAACAGAGAGGGTTGTCCTCGGAGTCATGTGATTAAAAGAGATGAATTGAACCAATGAAATGTGGTAGCTAAAAGCTTTAACACATAGAGGAAAACAGCCAGCGATAGCTGAATTAGAATGTAACACAGAAAATAAGGTGTGACCTGATAAACCAGCTAACTGGATAGTAGTGTAAGCAATTTCAGTTGGTTAAATTCACTGTTGAGGCAGTGTGACGCTGGTTACAGTAGCACATGTTAAACTGAGGCAGTGTGACGCTGGTTACAGTAGCACACGTTAAACTGAGGCAGTGTGACGCTGGTTACAGTAGCACGCGTTAAACTGAGGCAGTGTGACGCTGGTTACAGTAGCACGCGTTAAACTGAGGCAG
>QNTS01016492.1:5975-16098 GCA_003317085.1 Hucho hucho
AAAAAGATACAGGGGAGGTGTGCTTTCGCCGTAAAGCCTTTTTGAAATCTGACAACGCTGTGATATTGCCAAGAAGCAGAGCTTTGACTATGCAACATTTGTATATTGATGAATGTTTAATAATTCACCTTTTGGATTTTTAATTTGGCGCCTTGCATTTCACCGGGTAGTGTCGGGAGTGGGGCCCCACCACTCCCTAAGTAGTTAACGTCCTCTTTAGGATGTAACGCCTTCTCTAGGATGTGAATTATCATGTCACCCTCTCAGTAACTTCCTGTTTTCTCTCTCCTTCATGCAGTGTCAACATCCTCGCTGGCAGCCATTACTGGAGTGTATAACAAACTGATGTCAGTTCAGGGTTGTCTCTAAGCAGATCCAGTTCTGGTATACCTCTTAGCTCCTCCTAGACAGGTAGAGGGAAAGAGGTAGGGAGGGAAGGATTGAGAGGGACAAGGAAAGAGGGGCCGAGACGGTGGGCGAGAAAAGGTGTAGCAAAAAATAAGAAAAAGAAAAAGGATCATGTTTCATTATCAGATACTTTAAACCAGAGGAAGGAAACAACACAAGTCTTATGCTCTGACTAGGTAATGCAACATTCAACACATCTAGAACCATTCCTATATCTAGTGGGAGGAACCATGAAGCCAAGCTTAAAAGTCCACAGACTTTTAAAGACACGGGAATATCAAAGGCATTACTATACTGAACAAAAATATAAAAACAACTTGCAACAATTTCAAGGATTTTACTGAGTTACAGTTCATATAAGGAAATCTGTCAATTGAAATTAATTAATTAGGCCCTAATTGATGGATTTCATATGACTGGGCAAGGGTGCAGCAATGGGTGGGCCTGGGAGGTCATAGGCCCACCCACGTGGGAACCAGGCACAGACAATCATAATGAGTTTTTCCCCACGAAAGGGCTTTAGAGACAGAAATACTTCTTCTCAGCATGCCAATTGCATGCTTCCTAAAAACTTGAGACATCTGTGGCATTGTGTTGTGTGACAAAACTGCACGTTTTAGAGTGGCCTTTTGTCCCTAGCACAAGGTGCACCTGTGTAATGAGCATGTTGTTTAATCAGCTTCTTGATATGCCACACCTGTCAGGTGGATGGATTATCTTGGCAAAGGAGAAATGCTCACAGGGATGTACACACATTTTGAGAAAAATAAGCTTCATGTGCATATGAAACATTTTTGGGATTATTTCAGCTCATGAAACATGGGAACAACACTTTACATGTTGCATTCATATTTTTGTTCAGTGTATATGTGCTGTGTAGCTTCTCATTGTGCAACCCAACCATATGATATGGACAAAACTGGATGCAATGACATCAGGCCTGGGTATCAAACTCAGGTGGTCTGTCACCTCAAGACCACATGAACCCACTG
This sequence comes from Hucho hucho, assembly GCA_003317085.1. Classification (NCBI taxonomy): domain Eukaryota; kingdom Metazoa; phylum Chordata; class Actinopteri; order Salmoniformes; family Salmonidae; genus Hucho; species Hucho hucho. Next base: position 7,376 of record QNTS01016492.1, read on the forward strand.
GGACAGAACTAAAGGCTCCAGTTGTAGACATGAGGGCTGCTGAATCTGCTGTATTGTATCTCCTATGTCTATCAGCCTGTATCATTATAACTAACCTGGTTATCTGCTGGTTTAATGTGAGTTATCTCTGCATACTGAATGTCATCTTGATTTCTTTCAGGTGAATCTATGAAGGCAAATAAAGGAAATGAAATATACAGTGTGGGTGGGAGTAACTGACAGATATGCACACATGCAAGACAGGTTCTGAAAACACTAAGGACTCATGTTATTATGGGTACCTGTGTCTGTGCTAGAGGTCTTTCTGGTGCCAGAGAAGCTATAAAGTAATGATTGTCAGAGTGTGCTTGTGTGTATGTGCCTTCTGCTTTTTCAACATTTAGAGAAGTGGTCTGAGACAATGCAACTGTCTGACCAAGCAGAGGAAAGGGGAAAGGGGATACCTAGTCAGTTGTACAACTTAATGCATTAAACTGTAATGTGTCTTCCACATTTAACCCAACCCGAAGTGTGGAAGATACGCCACTTCATTTGACCTGCATTTTTTGTTCAGGCAAACATTTCCTACCTTTTCCAAAAACACTATCCATGATAATTAAAAAAGGTTGTGCACAACATGTTTTGTCTTTGACAAGGAGAAAGACCTCACCCGTTTAAAAGATGAATACCTGCATGTGAGTGTCCGTTTCCCCTCTTCTTAAGATAGATTGCAAGAACAACAAGTCCTGAAGCAACCAGAATACAGATTACAGAAATAATAAGGCCATCTCGAGTCCTCTCATCACCATCTAAAGTAAAAAGAGAGAAAACAATATTTTAATTAAAACATTGCATTTCATAAAATGAGCTCTACCATACTTATTGTTTCATATAGAAGTTGGTATTGTCTGGATATCTGCAATTTAACATTGCTACTGTACATTTTACCTGTCACCTGGGAGGGATCACTCTCTATACAGGAATTTGGAACAACAGCGGTCTCCTTGCTGACTGGGTTGGCTGCCTCACATCTGTAAGAGTCTCTGTTCTGTTCATCCACCTTGAGAGGTAGAGAGAGGGTGATGGTGAGGTCAGGGCTGCTGGTCTGGTTGAGCATCTCCCCTCCTCTGTACCAGGACAGGGTCACCTCTCTCCCGTTTTCCACAAAACACACCACGGTACAGGGGTTGTTGTCATGGACCGTCACCTGAGTTTTGGACAGAACATCTGGAAGACAAATAATGAATAAATGTGAATAAGTGAAATTGTACTTATCTTTAAATTGGCAAAGAGCAGTTCCTACATCAATTTTTGGACTCATACTTAATGATATGGACCCATTGATTCTTGAAGAATATAACTTATAAATGCATCATGACCTTAGACCCTGTCAGAGAACCCATTAACTTGTTTACTCCAGTGTTTGTAAACAAAGAAATTGTAAACAAACACTGTATAGTTTCAAAACATGGTTACAACTATAATTGTTATATAATAGTTGATCAGTCCTTGCATCCATAGCTCTGTCTAGGAATTTGAGTGGTTTCATTTCTCCAGTCCCATCCCTCAGCTTTTTACCAAACAAATAAAGCGACCACTTTAGTATTGTTTCTACTGCTGATTGCCGCTTGAATGATTTTGTAATTTATAGCACACACACACACACACACACACTTACAGTACACAGTCAGCTGAAATGTATGTGTCATCTTCTCTTCATCTTCATCTGTATTCTCCACAGTATAAACCCCAGAATCATCTATTTGTAGATCTGACAAAGTGAAGAATCCAGTAACATTGTTCCAGTGAACGCGGTTTTTAAATCTCTTCACAAGGTTTGTATTACTTTGTTTAACAGGGTACACGTGTGCTATAAGGCCAAGGTCTCCATAAAGTAAACTCCCAGACTTCAACACCTTCTCTGGAAAAGAGAGAGACTTTCCCACAATGCTTTTCACCTGCGAAGTCTCAGGTTGGGCTGAATGCTGGGCTGAGCAGAGTACTGTGGAGAGAAACAGAGAGACTGAATATCAGCGCATTGACTTAAATATCATAGTTCTTCTCTAATAACATAGCGATGTAGCAATGTATCGATTTCTTGAGAAAATGTGTCCAAACTGAACTTTTTCTAAACAATTGACATGTAGCCCCAAACTGAAACGCATCGGCCAAAATGACACATTTCAAATGCATTGTCATGACGTTGGCCTGTTGGTGAGGTTTATGACCCCCATAAATACCTTCCCCCCTTTTCTCTCTCTCTACTCTACAGAGGGACTATTGAAAATCTCTTTGTTAACATAGAGAGTATGGTAACGTCAAAAGGATGGGGAAAGGAACCATATTTCGGTAATCCAACCAGCTGAAAAGATGCGTTGGTACTCAGGGAATATGATGTCAGAACAGTTGGCATCTGAGACATTTTCACTAATGACAGGATGACATAAACTGTATCTCAGAAAGTCTACACATTCTAGGTATCAGATTCACATGGAATTGTTGTGCAATTTAAAGGTTTAAATATGAAACTATTTGTGGAAAGATGAAATGTAATTAAGCTCTTAGATGAGAGAATCATTTTCATAGAGTCAAAAAGTCTGCTCACGCCGTGGCCCCGCCCAAGTGAACAGACATTGGCTGTAAACTATGAAACACGCCTCTCTCTCCCACTACTATATAAGTCTGTTGACGAAAATGTAACTTTCTGTTCCGAGTACGCGAGGCCTGCAGCCTCTGCGTTAAAAGGGCGAGTAACTTTGTGTTCCAAGGACAAGAGGACGACGGTCATCTTGAGGGTTCATCCTGAGGGTCCATCCTGAAACCAAAAATGGTTCTTCAAAAGGGTTCTCCTATGGGGACAGCTGAATAACTGTTTTTGGCTCTACACACTGAAATTTAGTAAGCATGGAAATAAAGACACTCTCAGCAAATTCTTTAATCTGCTGTTAATGGCACAATAACTGAAATGCCATCATTGAGCAAAAAAAATGTGTACTTTTATTTTAACAAGGAAATCCCATTGAGACCAAACCCTCTTTTGCAAGAAAGCCCTGCATGTCCACAAATTATACAAAAAATACCTGAACTGCCCTAGAGGCACCAGACCACCACAGTGCAGAGCTCTGCAGATCATTCCATACATGGGGATCAAAAAAACTGAATGCAGATTTACTTAATTCCGTAGTGATCAATGGGACTTCTAGAGTTAGTCATCCCTGTGATCGGGTCTGGAAGCTCTAATGTCTGAAATTAAAAAATGAAAACGGAGCTGACGGAGCTGAGGCCAGACAGTCAGGGAAGACCAGTCTGTGATGGAGCTGAGGCCAGACAGTCAGGGAAGACCAGTCTATGACGGAGCTGAGGTCAGGCAGCCAGGGAAGACCAGTCTGTGACTGCGCTGAGGTCAGGCAGCCAGGGAAGACCAGTCTGTGTTGGCGCAGAGGGGAACTTTTGCAGATACAACACTTTACTCTCTCAGTGCAGCAAACACTGGACAGGCAAGAAGCTTAGCTTCTACGTGATCGGTGTCCCTTCCACGGGACGGTTGAGCTAACGCTGGCTAATGCGATTAGCATGAGGTTGTAAGTAACAAGAACGTTTCACAGGACATAGACATATCTGATATTGGCAGAAAGCTTATATTCTTGTTAATCTAACTGCACTGTCCAATTAACAGTAGCTATTACGGTGAAAGAATAACATGGTATTGTTTGAGGAGTGCACAGTTTTTTAACATGAAAATATATTAATAAACAAATTAGGCACATTCGGGCAGTCTTCATACAAAATGTTGCACAGAAATGCAATGGTTCATTGGATCAGTCTAAATCTAGTGGCCAAAATCTAAATGTCTGCTGGGCTGGAATAATACATTATGGCCTTTACCTTGCATTTCAAAGTGTTTCCACAAACTTCAAAGTGTTTCCTTTCAAATGGTACCAAGAATATGCATATCATTGCTTCAGGGCCTGAGTTACAGGCAGTTAGATTTGGGTAAGTCATTTTAGGCAAAAATTGAAAAAAGAGGCAGATCCTTCATTTAAGCAGACTGTGTTTGTCTATTGTAGTGACTTAGACTCCAGGTAATTCCAAAGGGTTCACATGCTTTTTCTTTCAACTGTTGTACATTCTATGGATGATCTTAAACTGCAGTCATTTATGTCTGAGATTATATGAACATGACTGGGCATATCTGTATCCATTCATCACCATCAATAGCATCTCCCTGGTCTTCCACACATTTTTATTTTACATGTTTTGTGTCATCGGGAAAATCCACTATCAACCCATGATATAGTTTGGAAATCAACCTTAGCAGTTTGTCTGACTGCATTAAATTTATTTTTATCTCTAATAACACACAAAAAATGATACGTTTTCATGTCGTTATTGAACACCGTGTAAACGTTCACAGTGCAGGGTGAATAAAGTATGTGAACCCTCGGTTTTAATAACTGGTTGACCCTCCTTTGGCAGCAATAACCTCAACCAAAGTCTTCTGTAGTTGCGGATCAACAGTCAGGTAGAATTTTGGACCATTCCTCTTTACAAAATTGTTTCAGTTCAGCAATATTCTTGGGATGTCTGGTGTGAACCGCCCTCTTGAGGTCATGCCACAGCATCTCAAATCGGGTTGAGGTCAGGACTCTGACTGGGCCACTCCAGAAGGCTTATTTTCTTCTGTTGAAGCCATTCTGTTGTTAATTTACTCCTGGGTTTTGGGTCGTTGTCCTGTTGCATCACCAAATTTCTGTTGAGCTTCAATTGTCGGACAGATAGCCTTAGATTCTCCTGCAAAATGTCTTGATAAACTTAAATTAAATTTGTCCATCGATGACAGCAAGCTGTCCAGGCCCTGAGGCAGCAAAGCAGCCCCAAACCATGATGCTCCCTCCACCATACTTTACAGTTGGGATGAGGTTTTGATGTTGGTGTGTTGTGCCTTTTTTTCTCCACACATAGTGTTGTGTGCTCCTTCCAAACAACTCAACTTTAGTTTCATCTGTCCACAGAATATTTTGCCAGTAGTGCTGTGGAACATCCAGATGCTCTTTTGTGAACTTCAGTGTGTGCAACAGTGTGTAAAACTCTGTTTTTTTGGACAGCAGTGTCTTCTTCCGTGGTGTCCTCCCATGAACACCATTCTTGTTTAGTGTTTTACGTATCGCAGACTTGTCAGAGATGTAAGCATGTTCCAGAGATGTCTTTAAGTCCGTAGCTGACACTCTAAGATTCTTCTTAACCTCATTGAGCATTCTGCTCTGCGCTCTTGCAGTCATCTTTGCAGGACGGCCACTCCTAGGGAGAGAAGCAACAGTTCTGGACTTTCTCCATTCATAAACAATTTGTCTTACCGTGGACTGATGAACATCAAGGCTTTTAAAGATAATTTTGTAACCCTCTCCAGCTTTATGCAAGTCAACTATTCTTAATCTTGGGTCTTCGGAGATCTCTTTTGTTCGAGGCATGGTTCACATCAGGCAATGCTTCTTGTGAATAGTAAACTCATATTTTGTGAGTGTTTTCTATAGGGCAGGGCAGCTCTAACCAACATCTCCAATCTCGTCTCAATGATTGTACTCCAGGTTAGCTGACTCCTGATTCCACTTGGCTTTTGGAGAAGTCATTAGCCTAGGGGTTCACATGCTTTTCCCAACCTACACTGTGAATGTTTAAATGATGTATAGACGAGAAAATACAATAATCTGTGTGTTATTAGAATAAGCAGACTGGGTTTGTCTGTTGTTGTGACTTGAAGATCAGATCAAATTTTATGACCAATTTATGCAGAAATCCAGATAATTCCAAAGGGTTCACATACTTTTTCTTGCCACTGTATATGCAAGTTAATCTGAATATCATGAATATCATGCATTCAGAAATGTCATTATTCTGCTGGAGGTGTAAAGCACAAAAGGGGGCATATTTGCATATGTTATGATCTTGTGAAGGGTGGATGAATTCTGGCAGAGTATGTTCTTTTATCTCATTATGTCCACAGATTCTCCCTGGTTTTGTTTGCTTGGAAATGTTGATATTTGAGACCGTTATCAGAAGAAACTGTGTAACCTAGCATTTATAGCGGCTAAGAAATGCATTGCCATTAATTGGAAGGTTGGTTATCCTCCCACAATGTCACAATGGATGGCAGAAATGTGAAGTTATGTATCACTAGATTTTATTTATTACACAATTAAGGGTATACTGTGCAACTTTCATAAGGTCTGTATTCTTATATGGAATACTGTATGTATGGAGTCTGTATTGAAAACATGCCCAGGTCAGGGGAGATACCCATTTAGGTAATCCCTATCCCTAGGATTGAGGGTAAACGGTAGGCATGTTCTCTGCTATCCACTTTGTTTTCATTTTTATTTTGGGTACAGGGAGGGTCACTTGTCTTTTTTCAAGCGTTCAGGGAGGGTAAAAATATATTTTACTGGAGGGTCATCCATTTTCATTTCAGAGAGGTCCAATTTTCTCCAGGTATCTCTCATTATAAATAACGTACAGTCCCTTAACAGTTCACAAGCACCTCAGTCAAGAAACTCAAGCTAGATCTCAGACAAAACCCAAACCTGAAAACCCACATCATTTCTTCTCACACTACATCTTAAAAACTTTGAGGGCTTGTATCCCAGACACATATTAGGCCTAGTCCTGGACTAAAACCCTATTTTGATGGAGATTCTACATTGTGCATACTTTTTAGTCCAGGGATTAATCTGTGTCCAGGAAACAGACCCTGAATGTCTGATCTACGGGGGATCTTCATTTTGTTGATGGACCTATGCTCATAGTCATTCAATGATACAACATCATGGAGGAGATTCCCAACTCTACTTCTTATCATGACAATAACGTTTTTAAAATGTAAATTGGTTGCAGTCAGATCATTAGTCTCAGAGAAATATATAAAATGAGTTACTCAAGTTGATCAACTTCGCTTTCTCTCTGAGATTACAACAGAGAGATTGTCCGCAGACATGTTTTACACAACTGTTGTTAGGTGTAGCCATCAAAGCTTGTGAACATAGCCGAACATAGTAATTACATTTGGGAACATAACTAATGAGACTAATAAGCCTACATGTATAGCTTACCTATACAAACATTACCTTTCTGTATCACGTGGAAAAATGACTAAAGGTGTCACAAATGAGTTTAACGACAGCTGTCTCTAGTCTCAAGTCTCTACAACCACAGTCACAAAAACGAAGGGGCACATACTGAAGAGATACAGTAGCGTCACCTTCAGTTTTTTTCCTTGAGAAAACAGCATTGTAGCCTACAGTCCATGCAATCATCCAACTGGTTCCACATAATCCTCTGCAAATAACATGACAGTCTGAGACTCAACAAGGGGCGGGTGGGTGGAGTCACTACAACTCCATCTACAGCTGTATTTGCTTTTCACACACAACACAAAAAAGAAGAGGGACATGGAGGGAGATATTATCCTGTTATCCCAGGAGCAGCCTTGGTGGTGTACCCAGGAATCTTTACAGTGTTTTTCAATATGATGAAACTGCTTCAAAGGTAACACCTGTTAATTTGCCCAGACATTGAGTTTGTTTCAGCTGTTCCAGGGGCCGGGTGGGTGGAGTTTGCATTCATTTTGAAACAGCTACAACTCCATCTACAGCTGTAACACAATTTGTGTCTCAAAAGACTGTTATAGATGAACTTATCCTGTGTGCATTCTTTCTTTCTTTCATTCTTTCCCCAGATAATATTTGAATGTTGAGTGATGGTGGATGAGCATTCCATTTCCAGGCAGAGAACAGAGAGAGAGAGAGGGGGAGAGTTAGAGACGGAGAGAGAGAAAGAGAGGGGGAGAGCAAGAGAGGGGGGAGAGAGAGAGAGAGGGAGAGCGAGAGAGGGGGGAGAGAGAGAGAGAGGGGAGGAGAGAGAAAACACAGCCAGGAACACTCTTTAATCACTCTTGATTAAACATTACTATTATATATATTTCTTTACATCAAATAAAACAAAATTTTATTGGTCACATGCACATATTTAACATCAAAACAAATTTTATTGTCACATACACATGGTTAGCAGATGTTAATGCGAGAGTAGCGAAATGCTTGTGCTTCTAGTTCCGACCTTGCAGTAGTATCTAACAGGGTTAATTAGCTGGCTAGCTATTTATTTTCAATAGGTGAACAACAAGTGGCAACCTAGCTAATACTTACAAGGATTACTATATCATTACTAAGAATAATGAAAATGACTGCAGTTTTTACTGGTCAGTTGTCAGGCTGGTTGTATTGGTGCTAGCTAGGTACTAATTCTGATATCTCACATTCTTAAAATAAGTGGTGATCCTAACTGACCTAAGACAGGGAATTTTTACTAGGATTAAATGTCAGTAATTGTGAAAAACTGAGTTTAAATATATTTGGCTAAGGTGTATGTAGATTTCGGACTTCAACTGTATAGCCTCGTTATTGTTATTTTGTTGTGTTACTTTTCATTGTTTTTTACTTTAGTTTATTTAGTAAATATTTTCTTAACTCTTTCTTGAACTCCAGTGTTGGTTAAGGGCTTGTAAGTAAGCATTTCACGGTAAGGTCTACACATGTTGTATTCGGCGCATGTGACAAGTACATTACAACAGTAACAAACACCAACACAAAGTACTTCTACAAGAATAGCCTACTTACCGATGATGAAACGTACTGATATTCCCAAGTATTGAAGCGTTGTCATTTTAAAGTTCTCTATTGCTGGGACTTCAT
>QNTS01016525.1:0-16019 GCA_003317085.1 Hucho hucho
ACCACTACGTCTACCTAATACCCTTACACCACTACATCTACCAAATACCCCCACACCAGTAGATTTACCTAATAACCCTATACCACTTCATCTACCTAATACTCCTACACCACTACATTTACCTAATACCCCTACACCACTACATCTACCTAATACTCCTACACCACTACATCTACCTAATACCCCTACATCTACCTAATACCCCTACACCACTACATCTATCTAATTCCCCTACACTACTACATCTACCTAATATCCCTACACCACTACATCTACATAATGCCTCTACACCACTACTTCTACCTAATACCCCTACACCACTACGTCTACCTATTACCCCTACTCCACAACATCTGCCTAATTCCACTACACCACTAAATCTAACCTAATACATCCACACCACTACATCTACCTAATACCACTACATCTACATAATACCTCTACACCACTACATCTACCTATTACCCCTACACCCCTACATCTAACTAATACACCTAAACCACTACATTTATCTAATACCCATCTACCTAATGCACCTACACCACTACATCTACCTAATACCCCTACACCAGTACATCTACCTAATAACCCAACACCACTACATCTACCTATTACCCCTACACCCCTACATCTAACTAATACACCTACATCACTACATTTATCTAATACTCCTACAGCTCTACATCTACCTAATGCCTCTAAACCACTACATCTACCTAATACCCCTACATCTACCAAATACCTCTACATCTGCCAAAAACCTCTATACCACTACATCTACCTAATCTCCCTACACCTCTACATCTACCTAATACCCCTACATCACTACATCTACCTGAAACCCCCACACCAGTACATTTTCCTAATACCCCTACAACACTACATCTACCTAATACCCCTACACCGCTACATCTACCTAATATCCCTACACCCCTAGATTTACATAACAATCCTACACGAGTACATCTACCTAAAACCCAGACATGACTACATCTACCTACAACACTACATCTACCTAATATTCCTACACCACTACATCTACCTAAAACCCAGACACCACTACATCTACCTAATACCCATCTACCTAATGCACCTACACCACTACATCTACCTAATACCCCTACACCAGTACATCTACCTAATAACCCAACACCACTACATCTACCTAATACCCCTTCACCAGTACATCTACCTAATACACCTACACCACTACATCTACCTAATACACCTACAACAGTACATCTACCTAATACCTCTACACCACTACATCTACCTCATACCACTACGTCTACCTAATACCCCTACACCACTACATCTACCTAATACCTCTACATCTACCTAAATCCCAGACACCACTACATCTACCTAATGCCCCTACACCACTAGACCTACCTAATACCCCTACATCTACCTAATACCCCTACACCACTACATCTACCTTATACTCCTTCACCACTACATCTACCTAATACCTCTACACCACTACATCTACCTAAATCCCAGACACCACTACATCTACCTAATACCCATACACCCCTACATCTACCTAATAACCCTACACCACTTCATCTACCTAATACCACTACATCTACCTAAAACCCCTACACCACTACATCTACCAAATACCCCCACACCAGTACATTTTCCTAATGACCCTACAACACTGCATTTACCTAATACCCCTACACCGCTACATCTACCTAATAACCCTACACCACTAAATCTACCTAAAACCCTGACCTCACTACATTGACCTAATACACCTTCACCACTACATCTACGCAATACCTCTACACCACTACATCTTCCTAATGCCCCTACACCAGTAAATCTACCTAATAACCCTACTCCACTACATCTACCTAATACCCCTACACCACTACATCTACCTAATACCCCTACACCACTTCATCTACTTAATACCACTACATCTACACAATACCTCTACACCACTACATCTACCTAATACCCCTACACCAGCACATCTACCTAATACCCCTACACCACTACATCTACCTAATTCCGCTATACCCCTACATCTACCTAATACCTCTACACCACTACATCTACCTATTTCCCCTACACCACTACATCTACCTAATACCCATACACCAATTTCATACCCGCCTCTTTCCCCACCTGATAGTGACACTTTTTTATTGCCAGCAGCAGAAGGGGATGTAGGACACATAAGGCGGAACAGGCTGTGTGACCATCCTGCCATGTTGCTGAGTTATCATCCCAGGTGTTGAGGCATTGAAGTAGTTGCAGCATCAACTAAGAGGGGATTGGGTGAAAACTGCCGTTTCAAGCCATTTGTGGAAAGCCCTATTTGTGTGCTAGTCGTCATTGTTACTGGGTAAATGAAACCTGTACTGCCAGGCCCTGAGGCACTCGGCCCAAACTGGACCTCAGACTTGCCATACCCAAAAGCTACAAGCTGCCCGGCTGTCTCAACAAGACACACATTAACCTTTTTTGTTATTTTTCTGTGGAGGATCTCCCACTTTGAAGTGCTTCCATTTAACCTTCATTTAACTTTCGTGTTGTGCGCTCCCCGGTGCTTCATTTCTGACAGTGGAAGCCTTTAGAACTGTTGAAAATGCCTGGGGGCAATCAATGGCATATTCCGCTGCACATCTGTCTCCTCTGCGGCGTTAGGTTCCAACTCGGAACTGGAAGCACCACATTATCTTCTACTGGTCGACCCTCCTGATCCTTTTATTAATCTCAATCCTGTTCTGGAGTCGAACTATTGAAGTCTTTTCTCGTTCCGTAGAATGTTTACTGCATGCCTGGGGTTCACCTACATTTGAGCAGATGCTAATTCCTCTGCTTTAAATGCAAATGCTTACAATGTTCTTTGTTTGCTTGATCAGGTTTTGTGAATCATGTGCTCCCTACTAGTATCAACTACCCAGTGTGCATTTTAATTTGAATCATTCTCTTCTATGTGCAAAAGGGAATGTTTAAAGGTGATACGTGTATTGGAGCCGTTTGAAAGCCCTCTAGAGAGCACATGACAAAAGCTGTGTATAACACAACACAGACCATACAGTTGAAGTCGGAAGTTTACATACACCTTAGCCAAATACATTTCAACTCAGTTTTTCACAATTCCTGCCATTTAATCCTAGTAAAAATTCCCTGTCTTAGTACAGTTAGGATCACCACTTAATTTTAAGAATGTGAAATTCCAGAATAATAGTAGAGAGAATGATTTATTTCAGCTTTTATTTCTTTCATCACATTCCCAGTGGGTCAGAAGTTTACATACACTCAATTAGTATTTGGTAGCATTGCCTTTCAATTGTTTAACTTTGGTCAAATGTTTCGGGTAGCCTTCCACAAGCTTCCCACAATAAGCTGAGTGAATTTTGTCCCATTCCTCCTGACAGAGCTGGTGTAACAGAGTCAGGTTTGTAGGCCTCCTTGCTCGCACACGCTTTTTCAGTTCTGCCCACACATTTTCTATAGGATTGAGGTCAGGGCTTTGTGATGGCCACTCCAATACCTTGACTTTGTTGTCCTTAAGCCATTTTGCCACAAATTTGGAAGTATGCTTGGGGTCATTGTCCATTTGGAAGACCCATTTGCGACCAAGCTTTAACTTCCTGACTGATGTCTTGAGATGTTACTTCAATATATCCACATAATTTTCCTTCCTCATGATGCCATCTATTTTGTGAAGTGCACCAGTCCCTCCTGCAGCAAAGCACCCCCACAACATGATGCTGCCACCCCCGTGCTTCACGGTTGGGATGGTGTTCTTCGGCTTGCAAGCCTCCCCCTTTTTCCTCCAAACATAACTATGGTCATTATGGCCAAACAGTTCTATTTTTGTTTCATCAGACCAGAGGACATTTCTCCAAAAAGTACGATCTTTGTCCCCATGTGCAGTTGCAAACCGTAGTCTGGCTTTTTTATGGCGGTTTTGGAGCAGTGGCTTCTTCCTTGCTGAGCGGCCTTTCAGTTTATGTCGATATAGGACTCGTTTTACTGTGGATATAGATACTTCTGTACCTGTTTCCTCCAGCATCTTCACAGGTTCTTTGCTGTTGTTCTGGGATTGATTTGCACTTTTTGCACCAAAGTACGTTAATCTCTAGGAGACAGAACGCGTCTCCTTCCTCCTTCCTGACCACGGCTGCGTGGTCTCATGGTGTTTATACTTGCGTACTATTGTATGTGCAGATGAACGTGGTACCTTCAGAAGTTTGGAAATTGCTCCCAAGGATGAACCAGACTTGTGGATGTCTACAATTAATTTTCTGAGGTCTTGGCTGATTTCTTTTGATTTTCCCATAATGTCAAGCAAAGAGGCACTGAGTTTGAAGGTAGGCCTTGAAGTACATCCACAGGTACACCTCCAATTGAATCAAATGATGTCAATTAGCCTATGAGAAGCTTCTAAAGCCATGACATCATTTTCTGGAATTTTCCAAGCTGTTTAATGGCACAGTCAACCCACTGGAATTGTGATACAGTGAATTATAAGTGAAATAATCTGTCTGTAAAAAATTACTTGTGTCATGCACAAAGTAGATGTCCTAACCGGCTTGCCAAAAGTATAGTTTGTTAACAAGAAATTTGTGGAGTGGTTGAAAAACAAGTTTTAATGACTCCAAACTAAGTGTATGTAAACTTCCGACTTCAACTGTATGTTCTAAGAAAAACATTATTTCCTTATCATGATCATTATGCTTTTCAAGAAGATCCCTGGTAATACTGTATAACCCAAGAAGATGCCTGGTAATACTATGTAACCCAAGAAGATCCCTGGTAATACTGTATAACCCAAGAAGATCCCTGGTTATACTGTATGTCTAATGATGTTCTGTCTTATGTCATTCTGTATTATGTTTCATGTTTTGTGTGGGCCCCAGGAAGAGTAGCTGCTGCTTTTGCAACAGCTAATGGGGATCCAAATAAAATACCAAAATACCAAATACCAAATAACCCAAGAAGATCCCTGGTAATACTATATAACCCGATTTGGGAATTCACTTATGTGCCTTATTGGATACACCAGAATGGTTTCTTTGATATGTTTTTGTCAGCCATTTGTTGAATTATTGTTCATTCTTCTGTATCATATAAACATATATAAAATAGCCTGCATGTGATGGGACTATGTATATCTGGGTTGCTCAGGCATGCTATAAAATGCACTAATATTGATTGAGCTTCTTACACAGATAAGGGCACCTATTGTAGACTACCTGAATGGTTAACGAGTTAATTTCTAATCTATATTAGGAATATGTGATTTATCTTAGCAGGCATGTCGTGGATGAGGTCTTGACAGGGTCTCTCTTGGTTTAGTGGATAAGACAGTGAAGATCTGCTGGCGGAGCTCTTTGATCTGACCTGTCTCTTCATTTAACTCCATTTGACACGGCAGCCAGAAAGGGCATTTTGAATGGGAACGTTTCTGATGTATCTTTCACCTTAGATACACCCTTATCTCTGAGGGAAGATATGCTTAATTTAAAACTTAGTATCTGGGCTATTGGTTATTGGCTGTTGGTTTAAGCAAGAAATATCAGGAAATGCATGAAATGAAAACCCTTGTCTGAATAAAAGTGATTGTGTTGTTATTTGATCATTTAGAATCAATTGTAATAGGATGTATGGAACCAGTTTGATTATTGCAGAACTAAATTCCAATCAGAAATCAAATGGAGGAAAACATAGCCTGCATACAGGGGGCACTCTTCTCCTGCTTATTTAGTCTCTCTGTAAGCTCAGCCTGCAGATGCTCAGGATGTCATCCAGAGAGTCCACACTTAGCTTTAAAAGGAGAAAAAGTAAAAATATATATATATTTGGGGAGGTGAGTTTTCATCATGTCAGCAGAGCTACAAAGCATTTCTTATAGTTCCCCTGAGTACTGTCTCACATTATAAACTTCATCAGCACAGATTACTATAAATAGCCCCTATGATGAGAAACTAATGGTGATCATACTGATCAGTGGCAAGACAGAGTATTTAAAGTGTTTGAAGTTCTGTAAAAGGATTTCAAAGGCTGTCTTTGGGAGAGATGTTCTGAAAGTGCAAACACTTTTTCTCTTGTTAAACTGTTGCATGGGGATAATTGAAATGTGCAATAACAAACGGTCAATCAAAGTATGTACCTGGAAAAATAATAAATGGGTACAGGAATGATAGTTATATTTGGAGAATTATTTGGAGAATGAGCTGTTCTTTGTGACTAGTTGGCACAGTTAATCTGGGAAATTAATAATTTAGACAACACTCCCATAACAATACACTATTCTCATGCAGATTGATGACATATATTTGTATTTACATTTCCATATCATTAATTATGTCCTTCAACTCAACTATGCACTGATTATTCACCGGCTGCCAAAGTTGGATAAAACTGGGACACCTCCGTTCAGTTCTGCAATTTAATTACAATCAAACTGCTGACTTCAAACTAACATGCTGCAAGTCCCAGCACATTCTGTGACATTTCTGCACCATCCAAAAGGGAGACAAAAAGCACCTTACTGTTGTTTGCACTTGGTCATTTGTAATTCTACCCTATTGTACCCACATAGGAATTATCCACATACATGTGTTATGCAAGCTACCTACCCAGAGAACAGACTTGTCTAATCACACATTTTATTTCCTGTAGATATGCTTGTTAGAGAGGTCTGCAATTCTAATTATGAAGATGCATGCAGAACTTAAACAGCTTGCAGTATTAGTTGTGAATATAACCTGGCAGATTTGAATAGAAACCAAACCAAGATATTGGCAATGTGAGGCTTGTTGGAAGCTCTGAATTTTGATCTTCAATCAAACACTCCCTGGTAATTAGCTATGGCTGCACTGTAGGGGGCGTTACCTTGGGCGAGCAGAGGGTCACTCCAGACTCAAGTGCCAGCGTGTCTCCACCCCCTCTCATGATGCAAGTTAAAAAGGCTATCTCTAGTGCTGAACAGTCTCAACAAAGTTAATGATAGTTCGTTCACTCCTTCCAAGCTATAACAGATATTCCTCCTAAAATATTTCAGCCTCATTCAATAGCTGCATTTGGCAACTTAATATTCCAAGGTGGGAGCTCAGAATTAAATTGGGGAGAATCTTCAGATGTTCCAGGCATTCTCCAAGTGAAAACATAGTAAGGGAACCTTGTGTATGCAAACTCAGTTCAGCAGAATTGACCCTCTGGTGACTACTTGACAGCACACTAGGCTATAACACTTTGTCATCATCCCTAGGGTGAGAGACAAAACGGCACATAATTAGCTCAATGTCATCATGCCTAATCAAAATTTTGTGATATGTACAGTGTCTGTCTATACAGTAGATATCTACATTTAGTGATATTTTACTGCAGTTTGTATGGTATATCTTATGAACAAACACAGAGAGAGAAGCTAGTCCTCTCCACCTCCAGCACCTGCCATGCTACCGCATCATTAAAACATCTGAAGGATCTCGACCGTTTTAGCTACGAGCCATCAGATGGTCTTAAGTGTCTGCAAAAGCCCTTTGCCAACCCAGGCATGAGAGTTGCACTGTTCCTCATCCATCCACATTGATGTTCACAGGGGCAAGACTAAAATACACTATGTCCCACAAACCTTACAAACCCATCCTGAAAGCCCCCCAACCCTCCCCCACTCCCATTCATTTTAGCTTCATGTCGTCGTACAGGATGTATAGTGCTGTAGTACCAATGATCTTGATGACACAGTGAGCGTGCACAAGCTACTCTAGAGATGGTTGAGGTAAGGTCAGTATCCATGCTTTTCCCTGACGCAGGCCAGAGCCCATGCTAACAGCTCCTCCCTGGTTCTGCTGGTGGTTTTCATGGATTCACCGTGCTCCTCTTCTGGAAGGAGCTCACCCATTGTTAATATGGCCTCCCAGGAGAATGTCTGTGCACTCTGCTCAGCAAGGAACGCTCCTCTTCAATGCCTCACTAAGCATTATCTGGCTATGATGCACACCATGCATTCAAATGGATTTATCTTCAAATGGAGCTGAACCATTGCCTGTCCTCAGCAGTGTAAGAACAACGTGCGAGTAGGGATGAAGGGATGTCTGGAAGGATATACAGGTATACAGTACATTCTTCAAAAGTCAACCTTTCGTTTCTGGAAATACATGTTTCTCAGATGGTGCTCAATTCTTGTCCATTTGGAATGTCTACAGCTACATCTTCTTAAAAAACGTATTTAACTTCCATTTAGCACTAGTTTCCACTAGACACAGGTTCTCGGTTTAAAGTTTGTTATCTGAACACTTGGACTTGTGTTGATAGCCTCTCCTTGAAGGGGAGCTGAACTGACAGTGAGGTAAATCTGGTGTGACCAGAGACCATGGAAGGGAGTCTTGTTAGTGCCATTGCCCTAGGACGTGAGACAGACCCAAAGGAGAGGCAAGCACGGAAGGTGAAGACAGTACAGAGAAGACATTTAATGTATGCTGTTTGAAAAGCCTCTCTCTCTCCTCCTCAGCTCTCTTTCTCTTCTTGTTGAGGCAGAACTTGATGTGTCCACAGGCCAAAATAAAGTTGCACTCCAAACAGGTTCCCTGCAGCGATCAGAGCAGAGGCCTACACTCTATTCCACAAGAAAAATCGGACTTCCACTCAAAGACTCTGACTTGGGAGTACGGCATGGAAATAACTTCTTCCCTTGCACTTTCCGTATTCCGTCTTTTTTCCTTCAGTGTTCAGAGTGGTTTGTTGATTTTGGGGGAACATATGCTGTTATGTATGGTGGTCCACTAGGGATTCAATGTTTTCTGTTTGTCTGGGCTTGTCATTCCAAATCTGCTGCCATCTAAGTGAAACATTCAGAGGCTCATGTAAATTCTGCCATTACTGTGTTGCATTGGTCAGCTAAAAGGGTCATGTCATCTATGGTTCACAGTAAAATGACTTTGCCTAGCTCAGTGCTAAATGTCAGGGTAAATGCTATCTTATCCTTTCCTATTTCTGCCTTAAGTAACATTTATACGTTATATTTGCTGAACATTTTTAATGTGTACTTGAGAGGCATGCTCAATATTACCTAGGCCTACACAAGACTGTTTTCGTGCAGCTATGTAAGACAAACGGCTCACCATACTTCAAAGCTAATTCATGCTAATGTTATTCTTATGAGCTAGTCATGCTAGACTAGCTTTTGTTTGCTATCGCAGGGGCATGCTTATATCCTAAATGTACAATAATTTCAGGTCAAAATAAATGTATGCTATTATCCACATGTGAGTGATGTCATATAGGCCTACCCTCAGCTCATGTGTCGTAAATTATGCATTAGCTAATGAATGATCATTTACAAGCTAATAACATAGGATAATCACAGGGAGCATGATGTATATGATATTATGTGTGTAGAATAGCAAGTGAATACTGTGTTTGTGTTTTGATGTCACATAAAGCCATTCCACTAGTCTGAGGCATCCAGTTCTTCATTGTTGGTTGGTGTGTTCAGCTATTCATCTCCCGAAAAGAGCTAGACAGAGTCAGAGAAAATGTACTGCATTTATATAAGCTTATGGGAGTGTAACCGACTGGCATTGAACCCTGGTTTTCAGTGTTCCACTTGTCAGAATTGACTGTACATAACAATAGACTGTAAAGCTAGCTTTGCGATGGAGCACGTATTCCCAAACAGGGGTACGTGCAATGCCGTCAGGGGTATGCCAAATAACAATGTGATTCATATATTTTTTTAAATAAAAATATTAATGTCCTTTGTTATTTAAAAAAAAAAATAATCTTCACATTTTCAAACAGTCCATTTATATTTTCCAACTGGGCTAAACATTTGGGTGAGGTTTTTTTCTCCCCTGAGTAGCCTCGTTTCACTGCCAAAAATAAAATTAAACCATCTAGTGTTCAGCGAAATAACAACATGTCAAATACAGGTAGCCTAGTCAAATAATTAACATCTAATCACCTTAACAGTTACTCTCTCACGGGAATTCCACTAATGGTCCGTATGTAGCCAAATGTAGCTGCTGCTCATTCCGTTTGCTTGAAAATTGATGAATGGTTAAAAAAAGTAAGGCCTGCGTCCATAGAGACACATACCAGCTCTACTGGTAGTACTGCTACTACCAGCAGTACTACACCTGCACCTGTTGACGACACAAGTTGTTCTGCTTCCACAAGCACATCCAATGCTAGCATTAGTAAATCTACAGTTGTTGTAGATGGACACCGACACCGGACACCGGACACCGAACAACAGACAGGGACGTTGGACCATCGAAGAGGCGCAAATATGAAGAGAACTACATTGATTTGGGGTTCACTTATATTGGGAGTAGTGCCTTTCCTCAGACACAGTGTGTTATATGTGCAAAAGTACTATCTCACAACTCAATGAAACATTCACTCTTGCGCAGACATTTAGAAACAAAACATGCCAATTTGAAAAATTAGCCACAGGAGTTTTTTGAGCGAGAATTAAGACAACTTTCGAGTAGTGACATGTATAAAAGAAACAGATACCATTAATAAGAAGGGGCTAGAAGCGTCTATTATGGTGAGCTACCGAGTGGCTAGGACAGGCAAGCCCCATACTATTGTGGAGGACTTAATTCTTCCTGCTGCTGCGGATATGGCTGGGACAATCCTGGGGGAAAACGCCCAAAAAACTATAAAGACAATGCCTTCATCAAACAAGAATGTTTCACAACGCATCAGTGACATGGCAGGGGATGTTTTGAAACAATCACTGCTTCGCATGCAAGCCAGTGAATTCTATGCGTTACAGCTGCATGAGTCAACAGACGTGGCGGGCCTGGCACTGCTCCTGGTATATGTCCGTTACGTTTATGGGAGGACAATTAAGGAAGACATCCTCTTATGCAAACCACTGGAAACCAGGACAACAGGAGAGGATATTTTTAAAGTACTGGACAGCTTTGTGACAGCAAATGGACTTTGGTGGTCAATATGTGTTGGTACTGATCGCTCAAAATCCATGACAGGGAAACAAGGTGGAGTGGTAGCGCGCGTGCAAGCAGTTGTTCCCGACGCCACTTGGGTACACCGCAGCATCCACCGAGAGGCTCTTGCTGCCAATGGAATGCCTGACAGCTTGAAAGACATTTTGGACACTACAGTGAAAATGGTTAACTTTGTTAAAGCAAGGCCCCTTAACTCTCATGTATTTTCTGCATTATGCAATGATATTGGCAGCGACCATGTAACGCTTTTACAACATACAGAAGTGCGCTGGTTATCAAGGGGCAAGGTATTGACACGTTTTTTTTAAGTTGAGAGATGAGCTTAAAGTTTTCTGTACTGACCATCATTTTCACTTGTCTGACCGCTTGCATGATGACGAGTTTCTCACACGACTGGCCTATCTGGGTGATGTTTTTCTCGCGTGAATGATCTGAATCTAGGATTACAAGGACTCTCCACAACTATATTCAATGAGCGGGACAAAATTGAGGCTGTGATTAAGAAGTTCGAGCTCTTCTCTGTCTGCATTAACAAGGACAACACACAGATCTTTCCATCATTGTATGATTTTTTGTGTGCAAATGAACTCAAGCTTACGGACAATGTCAAATGTGATATAGTGAAGCACCTGTGAGTTGGGTGCGCAATTACGCAGGTACTTTACCTAAACAGATGACACAAACAACAGGATTTGTTATCCTATTCATGCCCTGCGTCCAGTCCGCTTACCGTGAAAATTGAATTTAATCAGAAGCCACCGCCAGATTTCTGGATTGTGCTCAGAGTATCATGCCTTGGCGAATCACGCTGTTAAGACATTAAGACACGGATGTCCTTTGCAACCACGTACCTCTGCCCTCACTAGCATGAACACGAAATACAGGCACAGACCGTGTGTGGAAAAAGACTGAGACTCTCTCCAATACTACCCAACATTGCAGAGTTATGTGCATCTTTCAAGCACACCCCTCTCATTAACCTGTGGTGAGTTATTGTCACAGAACTTTCATTATGCACACCTGTCCCCTATTCCCACTGATTAGTACTTGTATAAGTGTGCCCTTTGGTTTTTGGTGCGTGTGAGTACCTGTGCTGTGTGTTTTGGCTTTCGTGCCATTGTGGATTGCGCAGATGATTACGGGTCTCGTCCCGTGTGTTAATCATTGTGCGCGTGTGTTATTTATTCGAGGTACTCCTCGCTCTTTTGTTTTGGGTTTCTACCCTGTGTTTTGTTACGTGTTTGTTTGGTCTTCGTCCCGGTGCCTTTACACCGCACGCCGTAATTTGGGTTTAATTAAAAACCCTATTACGCATTTCTGCGCCTGTCTCCCAAATCTCTTCATACCAACGTGACAGTTATTCACAATTTTTGATGAACAATTAAGGTTTTATATGTAAGATGGTTAAATAAAGATCACAATTATTGATTATTATTATATTCATATTTATGCCCTGGTCCTATAAGAGTTCTTTGTTATTTCCCATGAGCCGGGTTGTGACAAAAACTCACACTCATTCTTATGTTTAATAAATGTATCGTATAGTGTGTGTGGCAGGCTTACAATGATGGCAAAAAACAACATTTGAGAGCGCACTGACCCTGGTGCTAGAGGGGGTACGCAGCCCGAGGTTGAATATTTGAAGGGGTACGGGACTACAAAAAGTTTGGGAACCACTGCGTTGGAGTATGCTTCTTGACATCCTAGTAGCCTACAGTACCACCTAAGGTCGGTTACATCCTTTAAAGCCCGGAATGTTCTCTAATCAATTCAGAGTGCATATGATATCACACCACTGGCCATTAATCAAATATTACCCTCTCCTATCTATTACAGTAATATAATGTAGTTCTGGACTGTATCAGATAAATGGGGACAATAACTTTTTCCACATGAAAACTGTCTGTCCACCAGCTCATTTCAACTCTTTCAGGCTCCTTTTCCAATTTGAATTTCTAAGTGAATGACATCTCTATATTTAGATAGTGGCGTGTGATCCTGATCCCTAATGAACACATGATACAACAGTCTCTGCAGTAGGTCTCTCTGGATCATTTCTTCAGAGTGTGTGGTGAGTGTACAGAGGTTGAGCCATGGCCTATACACCAGTCCATCATTCAATTCAAACCAATTGTTCCCAACTAAATCAGCATTGAAATCATTTAAAATAATTGTGTTTTCTGGAAAATAGTGCTTTAAGGAAAACTGACTGCAATTAATGATATCTGTAGGCCTACATTCACTTAGGTGAATTTTCCAAAGGCTAATGTTAACATTGGCCTGTGGAAACCCTTGTCTTAATGACTCACAAATAGGAATATATTAGCCTGGTTGCTTCACCAATTTGTTTTCCAAACAGAGATCCTCTGAAAATAGCGCCCATGCATGAAAACATTTATATAAATAACACGTACTGCAGGCTGTGGATACTTATTACTCAAGCCAAATTAATCTACATGCATTCATAATCTGTACAAACTGTGACGATGCTGATGAATTCTGAAACACAGATTTGTAAGACCTCTCTGGTTATTATTGTCTTAATTAGCAAAACACTGTCATAGTCATAAAGACGTAATGTTCCAGAGGGACTTCAATATGTACAGCATAATATCAAACCAGATGTTGTGTTGTCTGTGTCCCTCCAAATATAGATCTATAACCCCTCTTTGTCCCTCCACTCAAGCATGGCGAGGAAACAACCTGTCAAGGTCATGTAGAGTATGAACGTGTTAGACAGAGGGATACTCTGTCACATGTACACACACACACACACACAGACCACACACACCGAGTCCTCACACACACTCACACTAGTGGCGGTGCAACTTCATTTCGTCTCTCACTTTGTCCTGTCTGCTGCAGTACCCCCCCCCCCCATGCTATATTAGGCATCAATCAATGAGAGCCAAGGGCTGCTGTTACATGGAGAGGTCCTCTCTTAATTAAGGGATGCAATTGAAACCATTAACATTTATTTTATCAAAGGGCCCGAGAAGCAATCAGATAAACAAGGTGACTTGTTCTTGTAATCGTTGTACTTAGTTTTGTTCAGAGCCCCTCATAACACATATTAACCTGATCAGAGAGTAAGGATTCTCCTCTACACCTCCTGTCTCTAAAAAGCCAATTGTCCAGAATATTGTCATGCACTTGTTCATCTCGGACCTATTTGTTCACTGTAATCCCAGGACAACGTGGTTTGATCAACCAAAATGGCAGTGTTGACTTCGTTCTTAATTACTGTGAGACAGTTTTGTGACTGCCTTGGAATGTACAATGTGTACTGGTTGAATCCTTCAGCTTTTGGTCATGAAACATAATTTGTGTCCGTGTTGTTCATAGGAACTCACTCCTGTTGCCATAGAACTAACCCAAAGTGAAGTGTGTGTGTGTTCTCATCCTTGGAATTACCTGGCGTGACAGAAATACTTGCTAAGACCAACTGCAAGGGTATGGAGGCCACAGTCACCCAACACCAACTGCGCTGGCTCGGGCATGTCTTCAGGACGTCTCAGGAGCGTCTGCTGCAGAAGATCGTGTATGGCCAGTTACACCATGACCGGCGGTCTACAGGGGGCAGACGAAGCGCTACGAGGACCAGCTGAAAACGTGGCTGAAGTTGTGCAATCAAACTCACAGACCCGGAGGACGCTGCTGCCGAACATCCCACCTGAAGGCAGCTCTGTCAGAGCGGTGTACAGAGATGGGAGGAGGAGAGGAACACAAAGAGACAGCAAAAACAACCATGCCTTCCCCCACCAACACAGAATAAACATGCCCCAGCTGCAATAAAGCTTGTGGATCTCAGATTGAACTCTACAGCCACCAAAGACTTCACTGTTACCTCAGAAGTCATCATGGACTACCATAAGCGATGGACTACCATAACGCAAGTAAGTGTGTAAATACGTGTGTGTGTGTGTGTGTATATGTGTGCGAACATGCCCTTGACTAGCATTGGGAACAGATTTGCTCACAACTGGAAGGGGGCATCAGGGGCATCCCTATCAGCGTGCCTAGTGTAAGGGACAGCTGGCACAGACACCAACCAACGTCATATACTTGCCAGGTGGGTCCTCTCAATTCACCCATGAACACCGACATGAGCGATAGATGAGCAACAGAAAACAGAGAGAAGAAACTGAAGACTTCTGCACCATTCAGTCAATTAGCGTTTAGCATTACCGTGTGGCAACCCCTGAAGAGGAAGACAATGCCTTTTGAATAATGTACTTTGTTGTGACACTGGACAGATGCAAGGTCAGAAGCTTCAAAGCTGCGGTAACTAAATCTGAAAAAGCACTTCTTGTGATGTCAGCTTCGCAAAGGGTCGCAACGTTCCACATGTCCATTAATGGGTTTGAGTGTTCTGCATGGTGTAATATGATCAAGTCCACTCGTCAAAGACAGATTGACACTTCACTTACTGGTTTATACCTGTAATGCAAAGATAGCCTTTTACATGGAAACAGAAACTACGAACATTATCTAGAGTGCTTTGGATTTCGTTCATCACCCTGTTTATTGCTCCCATTCTTTGTTCAAATATAATTTAAGCTTGGCATCGATCAGCCTTTAAACAAAACAATTGTATATTTTCGAGATAAATACATTCCTCCACTCAAATGCTTACCTATGAGTAGGGATACATCCTTTTGACACAGAGTCTGAAAGTGACAGTAAGCCTTATTATCGAACCATGCTGAGGTCAGGAGGCAAGCCAGTCTAGTTGATAGTATCACCAGTTTTTCACTGAAATACCAGCTGGACTATTAAAAGGAACAAATACTTGTTGTGCTGGCAGTGCAACACTCTCTCTCATCTCATGTGTGGGTGCTGTTGCCAGGAGCTCCTCCATCTTCCTTTGGGATTTTCTGTCCACTTCAGACATTGTCCTTTGACCTCCTCTCTCGCTCTCTCTCTTACACACACTCTCTCTCTCCCAGCCTCTTTCCCCGTCTCTCCCCCCCACTCTCTCACTTTTGCTCTCTCTCTCTCCCTGTCTCTCCTTCTGTCTCTCTCTCTCCCTGTCTCTCCTTCTGTCTCTCTCTCTCTCTCTCT
>QNTS01016533.1:3481-16226 GCA_003317085.1 Hucho hucho
TATATCTATACCTATATCTACATGTATATCTATACCTATATCTACATGTATGTCTATACCTATATCTACATCTATATCTACACCTATATCTACATGTATATCTATACCTATATCTACATGTATGTCTATACCTATATCTACATCTATATCTATAGCTATATCTACATGTATATCTATACCTATATCTACATGTATATCTATACCTATATCTACATGTATATATATACCTATATCTACATCTATATCTATACCTATATCTACATGTATATCTATACCTATATCTACATGTGTATATATATATATAGCTATATCTACATGTATATCTATACCTATATCTACATCTATATCTATACCTATATCTACATGTATATCTATACCTATATCTATATGTATATATATAGCTATATCTACATGTATATCTATACCTATATCTACATCTATATCTATACCTATATCTATACCTATATCTACATCTATACCTATATCTACATGTATATATATAGCTATATCTACATGTATATCTATACCTATATCTACATCTATATCTATACCTATATCTACATGTATATCTATACCTATATCTACATGTAGATATATAGCTATATCTACATGTATATCTATACCTATATCTACATGTATGTCTATACTTATATCTACATCTATATCTATACCTATATCTACATCTATATCTATACCTATATCTACATGTATATCTATACCTATATCTACATCTATATCTATACCTATATCTACATCTATATCTACATGTATATCTATACCTATATCTACATCTATATCTATACCTATATCTACATCTATATCTACATGTATATCTAGACCTATATTTACATCTATACCTATATCTACATGTATATCTATACCTATATCTACACCTATATCTACATCTATATCTATACCTATATCTATACCTATATCTACATGTATATCTATACCTATATCTACATGTATATCTATACCTATATCTACATGTATATATATAGCTATATCTACATGTATATCTATACCTATATCTACATCTATATCTATACAGAATCTATTTCTATACATTATCTCTATATATACAGTAAATATACACAGTATCTATCTCTATACAGTATCTATATATATATACAGTAAATATACACAGTATCAATATCTATACAGTATCTATCTCTATACATTATCTATATATATACAGTAAATATACACAGTATCTATCTCTATACATGATCTATATATATACAGTAAATATACACAGTATCAATATCTATACAGTATCTATCTCTATACATTATCTATATATATACAGTAAATATACACAGTATCTATCTCTATACATTATCTATATATATACAGTAAATATACACAGTATCAATATCTATACAGTATCTATCTCTATACATTATCTATATATATATACAGTAAATATACACAGTATCAATATCTATACAGTATCTATCTCTATACATTATCTATATATATATACAGTAAATATACACTATCAATATCTATACAGTATTTATATATTTAAAGTATCAATATCTATACAGTATCTATATTAAATTTTTTATAAAAAATATTTATTATTTATCCTTTATTTAACTAGGAAAGTCAGTTAAGAGCAAATTCTTATTTACAATGACGGCCTACCCCGGCCAAACCAGGACGAAGCTGGGCCAATTTTGCACCGCCCTATGACACTCCCAATCATGGCCGGATGTGATACACCATCAATAGTATCAATATGTTTTCAGTATCTATCACTATACAGTATCTATATTTATACCGTATCTATATAGTATATATATCTATATATATATTTAATATATATATATATATATATATATATATATATATGTAAAATGTAACATTCAGACCCCTCCCCTTTTTCGTTATTTTATTACGTTACAGCCATATTCTAAAATTGATTAAATAAACTAAATTCCTCAGCAATCTACACAATACCCCATAATGACATCACAATACTCCATAATGACAAAGAAAAAACAGGTTTTAATTTTTTTTGCAAACGTATTAAATATAAAAAACAGAAATACCTTATTTACATAAGTATTCAGACCCTTTTCTATGAGACTCGAAATTGAGCTCAGGTGCATCCTGTTTCCATTGATCATCCTTAAGATGTTTCTGCAACTTGATTCAATTGATTGGACATGATTTGGAAAGGCACACACCTGCCTATATAAGGTCAAAGGAATTGTCCGTAGAGCTCCGAGAGGATTGTGTCGAGGCACAGATCTGGGGAAGGGTACCAAAACATTTCTGCAGCATTGAAGATCCCCCCCCCCAAGAACACAGTGGCCTCCATCATTCTTAAATGGAAGAAGTTTGGAACCACCAAGACTCTTTTTAGAATACATAAGTAAAACTAAAAACCTGTTTTTGCTTTGTCATTATGGGGTATTGTTTGTAAATAAGGCTGGAATGTAACAAAATGTGGAAAAAGTCAAGAGTCTGAATACTTTCCGAATGCACTGTATCTATATCTATACCGTATCTATTACTATATCTATACAGTATCTATCACTATATCTATACAGTATCTATATCTATACAGTATATATTACTATATCTACACAGTATCTATCACTATATCTATACAGTATCTATTACCATATCTACACAATATATATCACTATATCTATACAGTATCTGTCACTATATCTATACAGTATCTATATCTATACAGTATCTATATCTATACAGTATCTATATCTATATCTATACCGTATCTATTACTATATCTATACAGTATCTATTACTATATCTATACAGTATCTATATCTATATCTATACAGTATCTATCACTATATCTATACAGTATCTATATCTATACAGTATCTATCACTATATCTATACAGTATCTATTACCATATCTACACAATATCTATCACTATATCTATACAGTTTCTGTCACTATATCTATACAGTATCTATTACTATATCTACACAGTATCTATCACTATATCTATACAGTATCTATATCTATATCTATACAGTATCTATCACTATATCTATACAGTATATATTACTATATCTACACAGTATATATCTCTATATCTATACAGTATCTATATCTATAGCTATACAGTATCTATATCTATATCTATACAGTATATATCACTATATCTATACAGTATCTATCACTATATCTACACAGTATCTATCACTATATCTATACAGAATATATTACCATATCTACACAATATCTATCACTATATCTATAAAGTATCTATTACTATATCTATACAGTATCTATATCTATATCTATACAGTATCTATATCTATACCGTATCTATTACTATATCTATACAGTATCTATCACTATATCCACACAGTATCTATCACTATATCTATACAGTATCTATTACTATATCTACACAGTATCTATCACTATATCTATACAGTATCTATCACTATATCTACACAGTATATATCACTATATCTATACAGTATCTATTACCATATCTACACAGTATCTATCACTATATCTATAAAGTATCTATTACTATATCTACACAGTATATATCTCTATATCTATACAGCATATATTACTATATCTATACAGTATATATTATTATATATACACAGTATCTATCACTATATCTATACAGTATCTATTACTATATCTACACAGTATCTATATCTATACAGTGTCTATTACTATATCTATATCTATATCTATACAGTATATATTACTATATCTACACAGTATATATCACTATATCTATACAGTATCTATATCTATATCTATACAGTATATATCACTATATCTATACAGTATCTACTACTATATCTACACAGTATTTATCACTATATCTATACAGTATCTATTACTATATCTACACAGTATATATCACTATATCTATACCGTATCTACTACTATATCTACACAGTATCTATATATGTGTGTGTGTGTATAGATATATATATATATATATATATATATATATATTATATATCTATACACACAGTATCTATTACTATATCTACACAGTATCTATATCTATATCTTTACAGTATATATTATAATATCTACGCAGTATATATCACTATATCTACACAGTATCTACTACTATATCTACACAGTATCTATATCTATACAGTATCTATTACTATATCTACAGAGTATCTATATATATATATCTATACAGTATCTATTACTATATCTACACAGTATCTATATCTATACACAATCTATAGCTACACAGTATCTATCACTATATCTATACAGTACCTTTTACTATATTTACACAGTTTCTATATCTATATCTATACAGTATCTAGACAGTATATATATATCTATACAGTATCTATTACTATATCTACACAGTTTCTATATCTATATCTATACAGTATCTAGACAGTATATATATCTAGACAGTATATCTATATCTATATAGTATCTAGACAGTATATATATATATATCTATATAGTATCTAGACAGTATATATCTGACCTGGTAACCCTCCTGGTTGATGATGATAACCATCTCGAAGGCGTCTCCCTTGCTAAAAGGCATGTTGTGGATCTCCTCCTCTGAACCCCATTCCCCTTCCTGGCAGCTGTTGAACACAACCTTGTCCCAGTTGTCGAAGCGAGGGCTGAAGTGAAAGCCGATATCACTACCCTCAGATTCTCCACACTGCAGGTTCATGTTGAAACTAGAGGGGGTGTTAGAGAGGACATAGAATGAACAAATAACACCGGTAGGGTCTGGAGTTTTTTCTTACCATTTGAGCTGACCAGACAGAACTCCAGAGCTCTAGTTAAGTAAGGGATAAACGGCAACACTCTTTTCATTACTTTGGAAATAATGGACGATGCAGAGCCGAGTACATTTTTCAAGGTAGTATACAGACTGGAGGCATTTATCCAGCTTATACATGTTAATTGAAATGCATTCCAGGTGACTACCTCATGAAGCTGGTTGAGAGAATGTCAAGAGTGTGCAAAGCTGTCATCAAGGCAAAGGGTGGCTATTTGAAGAATCTCAAAAATAAAATATGTTTTGATTTGTTTAACACTTTTTTGGTTACTACATGATTCCATATGTGTTATTTTATAGTTTTGATGTCTTCACTATTATTCTACATTGTAGAAAATTGTAAAAATAAAAGAAAAACCCTTGAATGAGTAGGTGTTCTAAAACTTTTGACAGGTAGTGTATATATCCATAAAAATTATGCTGATTCATGATTTCGACTGGCTGAGAAAAGCTGCCGGTCTGTCTCCTGACACGTTCATTACCATAGGATAGCTGGAGATCGAATTTCAACATACATTTTTGGGGAAAATGTCAAAAAGACAGACACCAAGATTTATTAAAATCTCCGCTGTTGAAAACTTAATGTTAGTCTAAAAGAAATGTGAGATAATGTCTAGATGTCTTTTTATAGTGGAGATCAAGTTTATAAATTGACTGGCTGGGCTGATGAGACAGTGGATTACGGAGTCAGATGGAACAGAGTAAATAGGAATTTCAACATCATAGATTTAGCCGGTGGTAACTCGTGAAATAGACATCGGCCTGAATGTGGTTTTAACCAATCAGCATTCAGGACTAGACCCACACGTTGTATAAAAATTTCATAACACATGTGCTCTCATGTATTATTGCTTAATTAATGCCCATTCTATAATGCTCTTCTAGCCAATCAGAAAACTAGTATTCAACAATGCTGTGTTACGAAGCCTTTTCCTGGTTACGTTACATGGTCAGAAAATGGATTTACTACCATACCAAGCCACTGGGCTCTCACTGTCCAGGTCACAACGTGCTCTCAGAGCAAATAATACCTTTTCTAACATAGCTGATATGACTGACTGTGGTCTGATATTTTCTGTGTTGACTATATTAAAGAGCGCTTCATTTAGTATAACAGGCTTCAAAATTGGTGCACAATTTCAACTGAACATATCATAGGGACGCAACAGGTACTCTTCTCATGGAACGAGCCCATTATATACCACACCGAGCTCTTGGGCTCTTATTTTCCAGGTCCCATTGTGCTCTTAGAGAAAACAATAACTGTTCTAAAATAACGGATATGAAATACACAGCTTAATCTTCTGTACTGAACTCAACTGTCACACCCTGGTCTTTGTGCTTGTCTTCACCCCCGCTCCAGGTGTCGACCATCTTCCCCATTATCCCCAGTGTATTTATACCTGTGTTCTCTTTGTCTGTTGCCAGTTCGTTTTGTCCGTCAAGCATACCAGCATTTTCCCCCTCGCTCTTGTCTTTTTCTATAGTTCCTTTTTTCTAGTTTTCCCGGGTTTGAACATTCTGCCTGCCCTGACCCTGACCCTGAGCCTGCAGTTCTGCACCCTGTCACACCGCCCTGGATTATTGACCTCTGCCTGCCCTGACCCTGAGACTGCCTGCCATTCTGTACCTTTTGACTCGGATCTGGATTACTGACCTGTCGTTTTGCCTGGCCCTGTTCTAGAAACAGACTTTTGTTACTTCGACACTGTCTGCATCTGGGACTTCCCTAAAACATGATAAACACGTCGCCCATTGATGCAATACTAGTTTTTTTGTAATCGAATGCTAATTTACATAAAACAATAAGGAACATAATACAGATCACAATTTAAGAATGTGTAAACAAATTTCCTTGTTGTTCGCTGAAACGTTACAATCTGATCATGTGTAGCATACCTCCAATCCTCAGAGACTGTGTTTCTCACCTGGTGATCTCGTGAGGGATGACTCCATGGATGTAAATAGACATCCCTGATCTCAGCCCGCCGTAGATCGGCCCCACATAGGGGATACTCTGCACACAACACACAGTAATAACCGTTTAACAACTATACACAAGTAGAGATGCAAGGCAGTCTGGGAAGTAATAACAACTATACACAAGTAGAGATGCAAGGCAGTCTGGGAACTTTTCCTGTTAGATGTAATGTCAAAATGTAGATTCCTGCCTAAATAGACTCCCCAAAAGTAATTATTTATCATGAGAGGGCCTTAAACAAGAAATAGTAATGTTTATACTGGAAAAAAAATATTAAAATCTCACCTTTCTGATAAAAGATTATTATAAATTCAATAGCTGAAGTGTAGTCACTTTTGAGTACACAAGCTCAAGTACACAGTACAAATATGATTTCTGCACTCTGGCTTTGTTCCAACATGTTTTGACCACAGTTACTGCGGTTTTCCATGTTACTATGATAACACTACATAACCTGTTCTGCCGGTTCATGTCCTCAAATATGTTCCGATGTGGGTTAGCCAAAAATATGACAAGATCGTTCACACATTCATCAGTGAGGATTACGCTTAGCTCTTATCAAAACAGATGGTTTGGTTTGTCCATAACTTATTTTTGCGCGTTTTACAGGAATCATTTTCTCTCACATTATTTCATGAGAAAATTATTCTACAGCGAGTCGAGATGTCCTTGGATGAATGTCAACAAGATGCATAACCAACATTGTTATGTACATTATTGGGCTAGCCCCCCACCCTTCTTAACACCGTACAGGGCTCTAGCTTGGCTTCCCGAACTCGTTAGGAACTGGCCTTTCATCTCGCATAGATATCCATCTATGACAAACAGAAAAGTGTTTTTTTTGTTTTAAAATCTATACATTATTTTAGAGTCCTTATATAAAGTTGCCTATAAATCGATCGCTGAATATGCTAGAGCAACGAAACCACTCTCTCCTGTTGCACTAGGATCAAATACGGTGGATTTGAAATGAAGGTAGTCGACTTATCATGCTTTCCCGCATAAACTCATGGTTCCGCCATAATATCTGTCATGCTCAGGGAACAGCTGGCTCTGGTCTACTTATTGTCCCTTCCCCGCTCGGCCCGCAACGAGCAGAAACAATGTGCCATTGAGATGTCTCGCTGTGGAGCACCGGTGTGCGCAGAGATACTGGATATCATGATGAGATGCTTAAGTCTCTGCCGCAACAATGGGGTTCGTTGTCCACAGAGCGGACGGCGGGCTGTCAAGCTCCCGAATGTTCCTCTCTTTGGATTGGTGGATACATCTCGCTATTTTAAGACTTTTTTTGTTTGTTTTAATATTTGATGAGCGATGTTGATGTCAACTGCCTGTATTCAATGAAGAGTGCGATTCTATGCTAGGCTCATGACTATGCATAGATGTTCTCGAATTTAAACAGTGACAATACTAATATATATTTTTTTTCTTCTCAAAGTTGCCGGGGTGTCACATGCATCACACTTATATCAGTACACTCCTCTAACAACCTAAGCATTACCAAACTTCTATTAGATCAAATAAGCCTCACGTATCAAAATAGCAATTCATTTTTATCTTGACTAAATTCGACACTCTCTCATTGTTCTGCCATACAAAAACTCATCACTTGTTTAATAATTTGATAGTGATCTGCTTAACGTGGATAGATTTCGGACGGAGTAAACCCTCTCGTTTTGCCTCTTCCTCCCTAACCACAGGGGTTGTGCTTTTGTCCGTGGCTATAGTGTAGCGTTCAGCCAGGAGTTGATGGACAGCAGGAAGAGCGAATTAAATGGTAGGCGGGACATCCCAGCTTCAGGTAGTGTCAGATTTCACAGCCGTAGTCACACAGGCGAGAGCGATATATGCTGCGTTCAAGACAACTGGAAACTATGGAAAAAACAAGCTCAGACTGGGAAACATATTTTTGAACGTTCATCCAACTCGGAAATCCAAATCGGAAACTCGGGCATCTTTCTAGAGCTCCGACTTTCCGACCTGAAGATCACTGACGTCATTATTTGACCTCGTTTATCTCCAAGTTCCCAGTTGTCTTGAATGCCCCCATACTCCCGAGTCCATGAGAACTAGGGCTATCGCTGAATGCAAGCCATTTCGATGTATGGTGTCCACAAATTGATATATAAGCTAAAAATGTTGGTTGGAACCGGTACCAGAATCGGTACCAGAACCGCTACTCCCCACTTTCAGGGAGTTTATATCCAATAGGGTACGTGGAGTAAAAGTTTAAAAGTGAAGTACATGAAGAATGGTAGATCCAGACAATATCTATGATATCTATATACACTAGACAAGGAGACATGCTACTCACAGGGTTGTAGATGGGCTGGTAGCCAGGTGGAGCAACGAACATGATGACTGTCACTAAGAGATCCACAGACAGACAGACGGAGAGACGGGTGGACGGAGAGATGGAGGAGAGGCGAGTCCGAGAGCAGGAAACGGACGCTGCTGGATGGCTGGTCTTATAGAGACTCAGAACCATGGGAGGGGCTCGTTAGAGGGGCTGGTTAAACGGGTTAGACAGGGTTAGAGACAGAGTTGGGAATGGGGAACGGGCTGGACCCATATTTTCATACCTGGCCTAGAATACGTTCTTGCCTGGAGCTATCGACCTTGTAATGCGATGTACTTACCTGGTCTAGGTGGTGTTCTTGGCTGGAGCTATCAAACCTGGTCTAGGTGGTGTTCTTGGCTGGAGCTATCAAACCTGGTCTAGGTGGTGTTCTCGGCTGGAGCTATCAAACCTGGTCTAGGTGGTGTTCTTGGCTGGAGCTATCAAACCTGGTCTAGGTGGTGTTCTTGGGAATGAAATGAAATGAAAATGAAATGAAAACGTCATGTGACTTTAGAACTGTACTGAAAAGGCTCTGTGGAAAATATTTCATAACTTCATATTTCAACCAAGGAAAATGACAACAAATATATATATATTTTTAAAAAATGCAAGATTAAATCATGTATTAATTCAAAAAGGATTTCATGTATTGCTAAATGGAAATAGCATCGGTGCTCCTAGAGTGTGTGGCTTTCCCTTTTCCTTTAAAAATGCAAATAGCAGCATTTGTAATGCAAATAGCAGCATCGGTTTTTGTCCATACAATCTACCCAAGTGTAATGTATCCACCTAAGTTCACTGTATCAAATCAAATCAAACTTTATTATTCACATGAGCCGAATACAGGTGTAGACCTTACAGTGAAATGCTGAATACAACAGGTGTAGACCTTACAGTGAAATGCTGAATACAACAGGTGTAGACCNATGGCTGGTCTTATAGAGACTCAGAACCATGGGAGGGGCTCGTTAGAGGGGCTGGTTAAACGGGTTAGACAGGGTTAGAGACAGAGTTGGGAATGGGGAACGGGCTGGACCCATATTTTCATACCTGGCCTAGAATACGTTCTTGCCTGGAGCTATCGACCTTGTAATGCGATGTACTTACCTGGTCTAGGTGGTGTTCTTGGCTGGAGCTATCAAACCTGGTCTAGGTGGTGTTCTTGGCTGGAGCTATCAAACCTGGTCTAGGTGGTGTTCTTGGCTGGAGCTATCAAACCTGGTCTAGGTGGTGTTCTTGGCTGGAGCTATCAAACCTGGTCTAGGTGGTGTTCTTGGGAATGAAATGAAATGAAAATGAAATGAAAACGTCATGTGACTTTAGAACTGTACTGAAAAGGCTCTGTGGAAAATATTTCATAACTTCATATTTCAACCAAGGAAAATGACAACAAATATATATATATATTTTAAAAATGCAAGATTAAATCATGTATTAATTCAAAAAGGATTTCATGTATTGCTAAATGGAAATAGCATCGGTGCTCCTAGAGTGTGTGGCTTTCCCTTTTCCTTTAAAAATGCAAATAGCAGCATTTGTAATGCAAATAGCAGCATCGGTTTTTGTCCATACAATCTACCCGAGTGTAATGTATCCACCTAAGTTCACTGTATCAAATCAAATCAAACTTTATTATTCACATGAGCCGAATACAGGTGTAGACCTTACAGTGAAATGCTGAATACAACAGGTGTAGACCTTTACAGTGAAATGCTGAATACAACAGGTGTAGACCTTACCGTGAAATGCTGAATACAACAGGTGTAGACCTTACCGTGAAATGCTGAATACAACAGGTGTAGACCTTACAGTGAAATGCTGAATACAACAGGTGTAGACCTTACCGTGAAATGCTGAATACAACAGGTGTAGTATTCAGCATTACCGTGAAATGCTGAATACAACAGGTGTAGACCTTACAGTGAAATGCTGAATACAACAGGTGTAGACCTTACAGTGAAATGCTGAATACAACAGGTGTAGACCTTACAGTGAAATGCTTACTTACAAGCCCTTAACCAACAATGCAGTTCAATAAATAGAGTTAAGAAAATATTTACCAAACAAACAAACGTTTTTTTTATTGTTTAAGTAACACAATAAAATAACAATAACAAGGATATATACAGGGAGTACCGGTACCGAGTCAATGTGCTGGGGTACAGGTTAGTCGAGGTAACTTGTACATGTAGGTAGGGGTAAAGTGACTATGCATAGACTATAAACAGCGAGTAGCAGCAGTGTAAAAACAAATGGGGGGGGGTCAATGTAAATTGTTCGGGTAGCCATTTGATTAATTGTTCAACAGTCTTATGGCTTGGGTGTAGAAGCTGTTATGCTTGCTGTGTGGTAGCAGAAAGAACAGTCCATGACTTAGGTGACTGAAGTCTGACAATTTTATGGGCCTTCCTCTGACACCGCCTAGTATATAGGTCCTGGATGGCAGGAAGCTTGGCCCCAGTGATGTACTGGGCCGTACGCATTCCCCTCTGTAGCGCCTTACGGTCAGATGCCGAGCAGTTGCCATACCAGGCGGTGATGCAACCGGTCAGGATGCTCTCGTTGGTGCAGCTGTATAACTTTTTGAGGAACTGGGGACCCATGCCAAATCTTTTCAGTCTCCTGAGGGGGAAAAGGTGTGTTCATAACTGTCGTGGTGTGTTTGGACCATGATAGTTTGTTGGTGATGTGGACATCAAGGAACTTGAAAATCTCGCCCCGCTCCACTTCAGCCCCATCGATGTGAATGGGGGCGTGTTCGGGCTCTCCTTTTCCTATAGTCCACGAACTGCTCCTTTGTCTTGCTCACATTGAGGGAGAGGTTGTTGTCCTGGCACCACACTGCCAGGTCTCTGACCTCCTCCCTAAAGGCTTTCTCATCATTTTTGGTGATCAGGCCTACCATTGTTATGTCATCAGCAAACTTAATGATGGTGTTGGAGTCAGACTAAGCATGCACCCCTGAGGGTGAACAGCATTCTTCTGTAGGTGTTTCTTTTGTCCAGGTGGGAAAGGGCACTGTGCAGTGCGATTGAGATTGCGTCATCTGTGGAACTGTTGAGGAGGTAAGCGAATTGGAGTGGGTCTAGGGTTTCCGGCATGATGACGTTTATTTGAGCCATGACCAGATTTTCAAAGCACTTCATGGCTACTGACGTGAGTGCTACGGGCAGTGATCATTTAGGCAGGTTACCTTAGCTTTCTTGGGCACAGGGACTATGGTGGTCTGCTTGAAACATGTACGTATTACGGACTCGGTCTGGGAGAGGTTGAAAATGTCAGTAAAGACTCTTGCCAGTTGGTCCGTGCATGCTCTGAGTACACGTCCTGGTAATCCGTCTGGCCCCGCGGCTTTGTGAATGTTGACCTGTTTAAAGGTCTTACTCACATCGACTGCAGAGAACATGATCACACAGTCGTCCAGAACAGCTGGTGCTCTCATGCATGCTTCAGTATTGCTTGCCTCGAAGTGGGCATAAAAGGCATTTAGCTCGTCTGGTAGGCTCTAAACCCAGCGGCTGGGTTTCCCTTTGTAGTCCGTAATAGTTTTCAAGCCCTGCTACATCCAATGAGCGTCAGTGCTGGTGTAGTAGGATTCAATCTTAGTCCTGTATTGACGCTTTGCCTGTT